>JABBWD010000163.1:0-43045 GCA_016628565.1 Suillus placidus
CAGCTCACCTTTTGCACCCAGGTATGGGCCAACGTTTCTGGCCGGAAAACCCTGCGGGTTTTCACCCAAACAACCCTCGTATACCTTGCTGTTTTGTCCTTATCTACCCTCAATACACTTCACTCTCTTGTTTCTCTTTTCGGTCACTCAGCACTGAAACGCATAGAACAACTGCTTGGTGCAAAACACTCGAAGTCTTTCTGGCTGGCCGCGGGTATCACCTTACCACCAAGGTGAGTCAAGCGCCTATACTGAGTTTTGAAGCATCAATATTTTTATAGGATAATCTTCGTCGTCGGTTTGGTAACGCCTATCATTGGTAATCTGTACTCTTCATGAGTGCTGACGATCACCTGTCCAATCTCATTGGAACTCATCGCCCACTTCCACCACCGTCAACTGAGGGACTGACATGTCCAAGTGACTATCTGAGGTCTCGTTGTCCAATTTGTTTTGGCTTGGATGATTGGCAAAAAGTAGAACTCTTAATCTCAAGTAAGTTGTTTCAATATTAGCAACTAAAACAATTCTAAAGTATATGATAGACCTGATGTCCATACTTGCATCGACACATGCTTCACTCAAAAATGTTCATCGGACCAGCGCGGTGGCGGGCCAGATCCCCCAAACCCAGTCAGATCGGTTTTCCTTTTGGACGATGAGGTGACATCGATGGAGGTTCATGTGTGGAGTTGTCGCAGCAGACCCCTTGATCGGGGTCACAAGAGAAAGCGACCTGCAGCCACAGAAGAGGAGGGGGATGACTATGAGGATGGCATGCGAGTCCCGATCTCTGTGCTAGATGGCTGCGGTGATTCTTTTCTTGCCGCTGATGAGAAACACAAAAAGGCCAGCACCCAATTTTTTGCAGATACAGGCGTGATGGCCATGTTATGTCGGCACAATCGTGTACTATGGCTTGCCAACATGACGTCGGCGGGAGAAAAGCAACATTATGCTCTCGCCCTCATCAAGAAACTTTTCGATAATCTCCCTACCGATATGACCGTTGGCCTGTTGTATGATATTGGCTGTCAGCTTCATCGAAGTTGCCTCAAGTACCAACTCCTCGATGATGCGGTTCTTCACCGTATAACTTTTGCGATATCAGTCTTTCATGCTTACGGCCACCAATGGGCATGTTAAATTATATACCATCTTCGCAAATGTGAAGGCTTTGGCCTTTCGGATGGAGAAGGTTGTGAGTGTTTATGGAGTGCACTCAAACATCTCATTGCTCCGCTACGCGTTTCTGGGGTGAGTGTCTCTGTTTTGAGAATGATTGCATACGAGCTGCTCATGACCATACTTGCCATGGTTGTATTATTCATTCACCTCTAACTATAATTTACATGCTTGCTACTTACTGACCGCTTTTTCAGTTTCATCAGCAACTTTTTGTCCTCAACACTCAAGTCCGGCACCTCGATGATAAGAACCTTAGTTTATATGGCAACTGGTTGATCCGGAGGTGGAATAACTGCATCAAGAAGAAGAGTACTGCAACGCAGGCTCTACGTGAGCTTTCAGTCGATGAGATCTGTGTACGCCAGGAATGGAAATCGCAAGTTGAATATCAGACGAAACCCCTGCCTCGTAAGTGCTACCATTCGTGATGTACAATTATAATATTCATGCACGTGAACTTGACAGGAAGATCGAAGACAAATAATGACAAGGAAATCTCAAAAATTCTCTCCCTTGAGAAATCTCTTCTGGAGATTGATGGAGCGGTGCGACGCATGGAAACGCAGCTATGTATTGGAAATGTCAACAATCTCACTGACTACAAACTTCGTCTCATTGAAGAGCGCGCTCACCGATCAAGAGTCGCAGACACTTTGAGCCGCTGGAAGACAAGACTTGGCATCAGTCAGCACACCCGTCTAGAACAACTACGTCGCAATGTATATCTACAAGTCCGTTTAGACGCTCAAGCTCTTAAAACGTGTATCCGCGAACGACTTCGACAGCGCAAGTTCGAAATTGAGAAGCTTGAACACTCTTACAGGCAAGCTGTGAACGGTAGTTATATTCTAAGTTATACATATGGACCTCAACTGACTGCATTTTTTTGTCACAGAGCGCAAGCTCAATTCCCATGTTGATGCTGCAATCCAGCGACGCAATCCTACGATACGAAAGCTCGTGTCCACATACAATAACCTATGTGCAGATCTTAGTGCTCTTATCAGACAATGCCGCAGTCCTCCAAATGCTATACCACCCAACCCCATCTCTCCTACCGGTATTTTTGATCTGGATATTGATGCTGACATTTGGGAGGACATTGGACTCAACAATGTCGTGCCGGAACCCCCTGATTGGCTAGCTGATCAGGACACACGTGCTACGATCAGACTGCTGCTTGAGATTGACCGATGCAACAAAGAAGAGTCTCGTGTGAAGGTAGAGCACTGTGCTCTGCAAGAGTGGGCCATGCATGAGTGGGACGGTCTACAGAGGGCACGCGCACATGCAAGTGAGTTTCTTTTGCACCTCACTAATATTCCATGCTGACTTTCGAAGATGATGATGAAGCGATCCTGTATCACATGAATTGCCGTGCTCGACAATTCATTGTCCTTGTACTGGGGTGGCAGACGAAGGTTCATCCCATTCCATGTGCATGGCCTGTGCCTGACTGCTGGGGGCCGTCTCAAACAAAACTTGCTAATGGGACACCTGTGGTGTACCCTGATGACCCTGATGATGAAGATCATGTGTTGGATGATGGAGATGACTGGGAATCTGATATTGGTTATGGTGATGAGGAGCTTATGGACGTTTTAGAAGATATTGCATTAACGGATCAGTATAGAGGGCAAGAGGTACATGACATCGAGGGTGACTATGTAATTCATGAATCATTGATAGATAGCCCAACAAAACATGTTAGATTTAATTTGTAGTACTCTAGGTGTGCTGGACAATCTAAATCTTATGAGAAAAACTTAATTGGTACTTGTACTTGATATCAGAGAGGTCGAGAATGTGCACATCACATGATTTGACCATTACTGTTGGAAATTTCCAAAGGTGCCTTGCAAGGGACCCCTCTTGAGTTTAATTGAGGGGTTGCAAGAGCACCTGAAAATTTTCCAACTTAATTGGAAAGAACTTGCTTGTGTGTTGCACAGAGCTTGCAAGGAGCTGGTCAATTTACCCTTGCTTGCAATATTTTCGGGTCCACTTCCAAGGCACTTCAAATGGGCTCAGTCAATTGAGGACTTACAATGCCCTATAAGGCATGCCAACCAAAAATAACATTGTCCAGCAATACTTTGATGAAGACATATGACAGATGGGAGAGCCCAGATGATGTGTATAGGGTCGGTGGGAGAGCCCAACTGGTGTTGGTTGGATCGGTGGGAAGGCCCAGTTGCTAATTGAATGGCAGGTGGGATAGCCCAGATGATGTGTATACGGTCGGTGGGAGAGCCCACATGGTGTTGGTAGGGTCGGCAGGAAGACCCAGTTGCTGATTGAATGGTAGGTGGGATAGCCCAGATGATATGTATACGGTCAGTGGGAGAGCCCAAATAGTGTTGGTAGGGTCGGCGGGAAGGCCCAGTTGCTGATTGAATGGTGGGCGGGATAGCCCAGATGATGTGTATACGGTCGGTGGGAGAGCCCAAATAGTGTTGGTAGGGTCGGCGGGAAGGCCCAGGTGCTGATTAAATGGCAGGCGGGAGAGCCCAGATGACATGTATAGGGTGGGCGGGAAGGCCCGGATAGTACTAGAGAGGTAGATGGGAGAGCCCGAACAGTGCCATTAGCTAGTCAGATTTATCTATTCCCCCCCTCTCTAGATAGCATCCCGAATTGATATTGGCGCCTACATTCCTCTCTTCACCTCTCATACCACCATTAGAAAGATTTGCTTCATTGGTGATGACAAACAATTGCCACCCTATGGCCGGGATGATATCCAGGACCTGAAGAGCATCTTTGAGGTCAAGCATCTCAAGGACCATGCCCTCTTCCTGAACACACAATACAGGATGCCTCCTCAAATTGAAAACTTCATCTCTCAAGCTGTATATGATGGCCTACTCGAGTCGAACCCGCAACACCCTGTCATGAATGAGAGGATGGCTTGTCATTTTATCAACATTCCTAGCCAGGAACAGTAACATAGAACTAGCTGGAAGAACCTTGGAGAGTGCCAAATCATTTTCCACATCACTACAATGTTGCAAGCAAAGAATAAGCGGTTCCACATTATCACCCTTTACAACACTCAGCAGAGTATGATTGAGGAGTATTTAAAGCATAGTAACGAGCTTGATTTGGGAGGACAAGTGTTTCAACGTTGACATGATATAAGTAAAGCTCCCACATTTTATTGCATACCCTCTTTCTCGTACACCCACCGGTCATCTTATGACAGACTTGCAAGTAAAGCTCCCACATTTTATTGCATATTATCTTTCCCACCCCCCCTTCGTTACACCCCCCATCATCTTCTAACAGACTCGCAAGTAAAGCTCCCACATTTTATTCACCCGTCCATTGCACCCCCCCCCCCACATCTTCTGATAGACTTGCAAGTCAAGCTCCCACATTTTATTGCATATTATCTTTCCCACCCCCCCTTGTTACACCCCCCATCATCTTCTAACAGACTATAGTATACTGTCTATTTGAATCTGTCATACACTTCTGGTGCCCACCTACCCTTACAGTTCTCATTAGACTTCTCTTAGGTTTATGACAATGTTTTGGGCCAAAATCCCTGCAGGTTTTGTCCAATATCAAAATCTTGTCTGAAGCGCATATACTGGCCTTACATACCTAGTACTACTCCTTTTATGAATGTACAAATTGTGAATTTTTATGCTGTCAAAATGTCTGAAAAAGGACCCCTATCACCCCTATTTATGATGGGAAAGCCCTCCTAATAAATGCCCCAGGACATCCCAGAGACATGCTAGAGTGATCCCGGTTGGGATTGGGAAAGATCAAAAATAGGTCCTTGGGATGGCCCAGATACTTGCTTCAGTGTGGACCGGACATCCCAGTACATAGGGTAAAATACTGGGAATACCATCCTAAAACACACCCACTAGGTCCTTTTAAGTGGTTGACTGAAGTGCCAGTGGGGCGGGGCCCTATGCTGGACAGTACCTACTATGTATGTGCGTGTCTAAAATAATATATGCAGTGGTTTCTGAATGTGATCTATGATATTGGTCCCAGCTTTCGCGAGAACGATGAGCGCCGTCTGAAGGCTTTGGATGGGTTTTGAGTGGCTTTCTGGCTAGCCGCCTCTCTCTCTCTCTGGGGGGGTGACATCTCTGAATGTGCTGACCAGGCAACGAGTGCAAGTGATGAATTTGAAGAGGGCTTTGATACATTTGTCGTCGTTCAGTAGGTGCTTCATTTGGTGCGCTTTGGGGCCGAGTTCTGCTCGCATGATTTTTCTTTGTCTGTCATACGTCGGGCATGTAAACAGGTAGTGATGGACGGTCTCTTCACGCTCTCGGCAGGATGAGCATATTGGGGAGGGGGCTTTTGAGATGCGGTGGAGATGTTTGTTCAGCGGTATGTGTCCTGTTCACAGCTGGATTAGCAGAGATGTGTGACGTCTAGGGAGTTTCTCAGCTGTTTTTGCAAATCGTTTGGATGGGAACGAGGGGTCAATCTCTTTGAACCTGGCGTATCTTGGGGATGTCTGGTAGATTGATGCAGATTCAAGCGCGATGGTGCTTCGGAAGGATTGCTGATTTGCTGATTTGCTGCGCGGGAGTGTAACAAGCGTATTGTCTGCATTACGGAGGGATGAAGGGAGTGTGTGGGGTTCTGAGCTCTCTCCTCGGGCAGTGCATTTCACTTGCTCATCTGCTGCCTCATTGCCGGGGATTCCTATGTGGCCGGCTGACCACCATATAATCAATTTGTGGTCATCATTTTGTGGCAGTAGATGGCGGAGGTCGTCGTGGAATCTGTTGATGAGATAATGGCCTGGTTTCAACTGGAAGCCCCCAGTTGCACAAATCGCCACTTGGTTGTCTACCCCAAGCGCCATTGTTGGTCTCGTTTTTCCTCTTCTTCTTATCCTTTCTCTTAACAGCTCTACAGCCAGAATCATGCCCACAACCTCTCCCTCGTACACTGTGTGTTCCTCGACCTTTCCTAGGTAGAACCTCCTCTCTTCCACCATTCTATTGCCCTCCATGAGTACTGCCACTCCTCCTATGCCTCCATCTATCGCAGATCCGTCTGAGTACACTCTCAGATCCTCCTCCGCTACCACGTCCTCCAGGTATGCTTCTTCCGGTTTGCTCGCAATTCTTAACTCAACATCTGGGATCCATTTGGGGTAGTGTCGAACTGGCTCGAGGGTCTCCGTGGTCATTGGGTTGATCTTGAATTCATTGAAGAGCTTGTGCAGAGGGGAAGGGTGGCGTTTTGATAACATGTCCACTTATCGTGATGGGTGGTCGAGGTACGGGGATTGTCTTCCTGGGGTTTTCCTCGTCCGGTATGCGTTTTCTTGACAGACATACGAGGGCCGTTTTGTCGAGTTCGAATTTGGCATTGTGTTTGTGGCTCCACTCGAGTGCTCCCCCAGGCTTTACTATCATTTCTCTGAGTTTTTCATTGGCCCGTTCATATGATTGGGCTCTGGCGGCTAGTGCTATGTCGTCAATGAATCCTAAACTGAGTTCGCCCTTGCTGGGTCTCAGGTCTGCAATTTGTAGGGTGTCAGCGTTGTAGAAAATGAATGCTAAAGGGGAGAGGGGGCATGCTTGGTCGAGGCCGTCGTGGACATTGAAGATGGTGGATTGGAAGTCGTCGAAGGATAGCATGGTGGTTCTATTGGCGAGTCTTCTCTCATACCAGTTGATGTACTCTTCCGGGATTCTAGCTTTGCGGAGGTTGTGCATCAAGTGTTTGACGATGACACTGGGGAATGCGGCTTTGATGTTGAGAAAGAGGACAGATACGAACTGGTCCTTTGATGCCCATGCATCTGTGATGAACTTTGTTAGTAGGTGTAGTGAATCCGTTGTTGATCTTCCTGGGCGACCTCCAAAGTGCATCGGGGGGAGGAGGTTGTGTTGTTCTGTGATGTACATTAGATCGTCTGCTACACATGAAGAAAGGAGCTTAGCCATGGTATCGAGAAGGGTGATGGGTCTGTACACCTTTGGTAGACTGTAGTCCAGGCGTCCTGGCTTTCTTAGGACTATTGTCGAGGATTTCTTCCAGTGTTCCAGGTATATTTCCAGGGTGAACGTGGCACAGAAAACTGGGCCTAGGAATGGGATGAGGAGGGAGGTGCTCTTCACGAAGATGATATTGCTGATTCTATTCGGTCCGGGAGCCTTGTGTGGGGCAAGTTTCACTATAGCTCGAGTTATCTGTTGGTCGTTAATTAGTCTAAATTCACAGATGGGAGGTTGGTAAATATAGTTAGGTTCTATGAAGTCATTCTCAGGTGGCGGGTGGAAGAAGGTTTGGTATAGGAGTTCGCTCTTTCGATTGTTGTCTTGAGTTGAGTTGCCAGCTTGATCGTCCTGCGGGTCTTTGAGTGTCTTGATGCGCGAGTGAATTTGATCTGCCAGGTTGCTCATGGCGTATCTGTGGAAGTTCCAAATTCCGGTGGACGTCAGCATATCTAGCCATTCCATCCAATGAGATTCCTTAGCCTTTTTGATACTCTCTGAAAATTTGTTGCGTGCCAGTCGGTACTCCTCGTGTACTGGGTGATTTTGTTGCGCGATTTTGTTGCGGACTTGCCTGCCCAGTTTGTGTACTGCCTTCCGCTCTCGCCCTCGCTCCTTCGTCCACCAATGTTTGTCATATGGCGATGGCTTGACTCAGGGGATGTTCTCTTCGACAGTGTCTGCTATGGCTTGTGCAAGGGATGCGAGGGCGGTTTCAAACTGTTCGGGGGTTGTTAGTTTGGCAGGGTCGTCAATCGCATCGAGTTTGTTGGCTAGTGCTTCGTTAAACTCGTCCCAGTCCACGTCGTGGTAGTTAAGGCAGGGGGTAACGTTGATGTGCTCAGGGTTGAGATCAAGGGTGCTGATGATTGGGAAGTGATCAGTAATGATAGGGCGGAGGTGGTACTTAACGTTGCATTGTGAGAAGGCTTGTTCGAGGTCCTCTGAACAGAAAACATTGTCCGGTCTGGTATGGTTTTTTGTGTTGGAAGCTTCTAGGGTGGCAAGGCCGGCTGGGAGTATCTGTGTCAAATTGTACAGGGATAAGAGATTTATTAGTACACATGCAGCTTCTAGGTTCGCTGCAGTAAATAAGTCCGTGTTATGTTCAAGTTCCCACATGGGATGGTGACGGTTAAAGTCCCCTAGCCATACAATATGTTCATTAGACTGCTGGTCGCCTTGAGCAACCCTCTCATTGCGTCGGCGACGTTCTATCTGCTTGGAGTGCATGTGCCACTCCAAGAAGTGTAGTGTGTGGTCGTTCTTGCAGGAATTATAGATATTATATATACGTACCTTACCGAACTGGCCTGTGAGCTCTATGGCCATGATGTTCGAGGAGTTGATGGGTATTATGTGCCAGTTATTCTTAGATAAGCACTTATTGACAAGTATTAACGTTTGAGACCATTCAGGGTTAGAGTGATGGTTGGTTGGGTATAGTACATCCCAGAAGCGGCCCAGGGTGGATGCATTGGCGAGATTGACGGGGTTGAGGTAGGGTTCTTGGATGCAGGCGAGGTCATAGATGTTCAGGTCGAGATTGTGCAGCATATGTTCCCAGGCATTGAGCGATTTCCAGAGGTTCTGTTGCCAGATCTTGCACTCATTTCTATCGTTGGATTGGTGTGCGTTGATCGACATCAGTCCCAACCGGAGTGATCTTCAGTGCCTTCGGGCAGCAATGCAGTATGGTAAGCAGGAGAAGGGAAAGTGGAAGAAGGGGGGGACATCCAATCAAGGGGGCTGTGGTGTTTGGTAGATGCTGTGGGGGTGGTTGATGTCGCGGGATTTGGTCGAGGTTGGGTTTGGGTGGCCGTCCATCTGTCTGTCAGCCTCGTCTGCATGCCCAAAGGTATTTGGTTAGTGTTCTCTTGTGTACCTTGGTTGCGTTGACGGCATTGGTGATCAGTCTTCCACTCGTTGTTGGGGGCTTGATGCAGGTTCTGCAGAGGAGAGATGTCAGCTTCGTAATTGTCATTGGACCTACCTTCAATGGTGTCCCACGTGAGAGGGTCATCTGTGGGGAAGTACTTGTATTTAGCTTCCTCGTTTCTGGCTCTGTGTGTCTGCCATTTGGCGGTGAAGGTTGGGCACTCTCGACTCCACGATGCGTGATCCTCTACATCGCAGTTGGCGCAATGGTACAGCTCCGAGGTATCTAAGGCGCAACTGGCTGTTCGGTGATTGGCGCCGCACGTTCTGCAGGTGTCGTGCTCTTGGGGGCAGTCTGCAGCGATGTGGCCAATGTTGAATACTTGGCATTTGAGGCATCTTGTGGGTTCTGGAAGTAGTTTGCGGCCGTAGACTTTCTTGCCCTCAACTGAAATTCCGAACCTTATGATCTGGTTGGCAGCATTCTTGGATTTCAGAGTTAGTGCGACATGGGCTGTGCATTGGTTGGGGTTGCGCCTTGCAATGGGTTTGATGTAACGGGCCTTGACTACATCGTCCCGTCTTAAGCCTCCTTTGTGTTCCATTTCTGCTAGAGCAATCTGTGAATTGGGGTCAAACGAAATGGGGACATTCTCTAAGAGTAGGTGAAACATGCGATCTTTGATAACGATGTCAGTGCCAAAGTGATTGAGGAATGTACTTCTATTTGCGGGGATGTTGATCCAATCTGCCGATGTTGGCACATTGAGCTCATACAGTATTCCTCCGTATTATATAGGATTTTTGCAAGTAGGTTGGGTTCAGGGACAGGTATTCTACAGGTTTTTCTAAAACGAAGGTATATATTTACAGTAATATAGATGCGCAAGCTAGACGAAGTCGATCCAAATAGGTATATATATATTAGCAAAAGCTGCCCCATCTAGAGCCGCCTCTAGATGCGGAAGAATCAAGCAAAATCAAGCAAAAGTGCGTCATCTAGAGTCGACTCTAGATGCGCAAGAATCAAGCAAAATCAAGCAAAAGCGCCCCATCTAGACCTGCCTCTAGATGGGGCAAGAATCAAGCAAAATCAAGCAAAGTCTGAACAAGGTTTTGACCTGGGCCATAAGGATAAGGAATATAATAGTCAAGACTACGATAGCAAAAAATCAAGAAAACAAGCAAAAGACAAGGACAAAGATGATTACGTAAGCCAAGACCACGATACGATAAGCAAGTCAAGGATAAGAAATGCGACAGTCAAGACTACGACAAGGAAGTCAAGGATAAGAAATGCGACATCATACGATAGTCAAGACAAGGATAAGAAACACGATAGACTACGATAGACTACGATACCATACGATACGATAACTTACGATAGCAACATGATAGTCAAGGATAAGGATAAGCAGGATCATCATATGTTGGATCGCCCCCACCCCCCCGCCCATTAGAGGTTTGAAAATCACCCCCCGCAGGTTAGAGCTAGGTTTTCTCGCTGTCTCGGATAAAAACGTATTCTCTCGGTGTCTCGGTTCTCGGTACTATACCATAGCAAGACAAGCGATACAATACGCCACGATAGTCAAGACAAGGATAAGGAATGCAATAAGCCTCCAACGCAACCAGTCGCATCAGAGGTTATACATTACGATAGCAAGACAAGCAATACGATAGCAATAAATCAAGCAAAATCAAGCAACACCAGAGCCATAAAATAGCAAAAATCAAGCAAAATCAAGCCCAGTCCGAACGAGGTTTTGTCCTAAGCCCACGCGTCACCCCAGACAAGATCAACCGTCTCATTAGCAAAAAATAACAAAAAATAGCAAAAATCAAGCAAAGTCAAGCCCAGTCCGAACGAGGTTTTCGCCTCAGCCCACGCATCACTCCAGACAAGATCAACCGCCCCATTAGCAACAAATAGCAAAAATCAAGCAAAGTCAAGCAAAGTCCAAACGAGGTTTCGACCTTCGTCTACGCATCAAATAGCAAAAAAATAGCAAAAATCAAGCAAAGTCAAGCAAAGTCCAAACAAGGTTTTCGCCTCAGCCCACGCATCCCCCCATCAGCAAAGAATAGCAAAAATCAAGCAAAGTCAAGCAAAGTCAAAACGAGGTTTCGACCTTCGTCTATGCATCAAATCAAACAATGCGATAGCAAAAAAATAGCAAAACTCAAGCAAAGTCAAGTCAAGTCAAAGCGAGGTTTTGACCTTCGCCCGCACATCAAGGATAAGGATCAGGAATACGACAGTCAAGACTACGACAGCAAAAGACAAGGATAACAAACACGATACCATAGTCATAGTCTACGATAACCAAGCAACCAAGTCAAATCAAGGATAAGAAACGCCACGCCATAGCATACGATAACATACGATACGATAGTCAAGTCAAGGATAAGAAACGCAATAGACCACCATACGATACCATACGATACGATAACAATACAAATCAATACAATACAATACCATACGATAACATACGATATAATAGCAATACAATCGGGTACGATAACAACACGATAGTCAAGGATAAGGATAACAGGGCTTGCCATACGTTAGAGTTTTTAGATCCCCCCACCCCCCCACCCGTTAGAGGCTTTTAGAGGCTTTTAGGCTTAGGGTCAGAAAACTACCCCCCGCAGGTTAGAGCTAGGTTTTCTCGCTGTCTCGGATAAAAACGTATTCTCTCGGTGTCTCGGTTCTCGGTACAATACAATAGCAAGACAAGCAATACGATAGACTACGATCATCAAGGGATACATAACGCCACAATACGATAGCAAGACACTACGATAGCAATAAAACAGCAGAAATCAAGCAACACCAGAGCAATAAAATAGCAAAAATCAAGCAAAATCAAGCCCAGTCAGAACGAGGTTTTGACCTCAGCCAACGCGTCACGCCAGACAAGATCGACCATCCCAATAGCAAAAAAATAGCAAAAATCAAGCAAAGTCAAGCAAAGTCTGAACGAGGTTTTGTCCTAAGCCCACGCGTCACCCCGGACAGAATCAAGCAGAATCAAGCTACAACATAAGCAAAAAAACACAAAAATCAAGCAAAGTCAAGCCAAGTCTGAACGAGGTTTTGACCTCAAATCAAGCAACACCATTATATAGGATTTTTGCAAGTAGGTTGGGTTCAGGGACAGGTATTCTACAGGTTTTTCTAAAACGAAGGTATATATTTACAGTAATATAGATGCGCAAGCTAGACGAAGTCGATCCAAATAGGTATATATATATTAGCAAAAGCTGCCCCATCTAGAGCCGCCTCTAGATGCGGAAGAATCAAGCAAAATCAAGCAAAAGTGCGTCATCTAGAGTCGACTCTAGATGCGCAAGAATCAAGCAAAATCAAGCAAAAGCGCCCCATCTAGACCTGCCTCTAGATGGGGCAAGAATCAAGCAAAATCAAGCAAAGTCTGAACAAGGTTTTGACCTGGGCCATAAGGATAAGGAATATAATAGTCAAGACTACGATAGCAAAAAATCAAGAAAACAAGCAAAAGACAAGGACAAAGATGATTACGTAAGCCAAGACCACGATACGATAAGCAAGTCAAGGATAAGAAATGCGACAGTCAAGACTACGACAAGGAAGTCAAGGATAAGAAATGCGACATCATACGATAGTCAAGACAAGGATAAGAAACACGATAGACTACGATAGACTACGATACCATACGATACGATAACTTACGATAGCAACATGATAGTCAAGGATAAGGATAAGCAGGATCATCATATGTTGGATCGCCCCCACCCCCCCGCCCATTAGAGGTTTGAAAATCACCCCCCGCAGGTTAGAGCTAGGTTTTCTCGCTGTCTCGGATAAAAACGTATTCTCTCGGTGTCTCGGTTCTCGGTACTATACCATAGCAAGACAAGCGATACAATACGCCACGATAGTCAAGACAAGGATAAGGAATGCAATAAGCCTCCAACGCAACCAGTCGCATCAGAGGTTATACATTACGATAGCAAGACAAGCAATACGATAGCAATAAATCAAGCAAAATCAAGCAACACCAGAGCCATAAAATAGCAAAAATCAAGCAAAATCAAGCCCAGTCCGAACGAGGTTTTGTCCTAAGCCCACGCGTCACCCCAGACAAGATCAACCGTCTCATTAGCAAAAAATAACAAAAAATAGCAAAAATCAAGCAAAGTCAAGCCCAGTCCGAACGAGGTTTTCGCCTCAGCCCACGCATCACTCCAGACAAGATCAACCGCCCCATTAGCAACAAATAGCAAAAATCAAGCAAAGTCAAGCAAAGTCCAAACGAGGTTTCGACCTTCGTCTACGCATCAAATAGCAAAAAAATAGCAAAAATCAAGCAAAGTCAAGCAAAGTCCAAACAAGGTTTTCGCCTCAGCCCACGCATCCCCCCATCAGCAAAGAATAGCAAAAATCAAGCAAAGTCAAGCAAAGTCAAAACGAGGTTTCGACCTTCGTCTATGCATCAAATCAAACAATGCGATAGCAAAAAAATAGCAAAACTCAAGCAAAGTCAAGTCAAGTCAAAGCGAGGTTTTGACCTTCGCCCGCACATCAAGGATAAGGATCAGGAATACGACAGTCAAGACTACGACAGCAAAAGACAAGGATAACAAACACGATACCATAGTCATAGTCTACGATAACCAAGCAACCAAGTCAAATCAAGGATAAGAAACGCCACGCCATAGCATACGATAACATACGATACGATAGTCAAGTCAAGGATAAGAAACGCAATAGACCACCATACGATACCATACGATACGATAACAATACAAATCAATACAATACAATACCATACGATAACATACGATATAATAGCAATACAATCGGGTACGATAACAACACGATAGTCAAGGATAAGGATAACAGGGCTTGCCATACGTTAGAGTTTTTAGATCCCCCCACCCCCCCACCCGTTAGAGGCTTTTAGAGGCTTTTAGGCTTAGGGTCAGAAAACTACCCCCCGCAGGTTAGAGCTAGGTTTTCTCGCTGTCTCGGATAAAAACGTATTCTCTCGGTGTCTCGGTTCTCGGTACAATACAATAGCAAGACAAGCAATACGATAGACTACGATCATCAAGGGATACATAACGCCACAATACGATAGCAAGACACTACGATAGCAATAAAACAGCAGAAATCAAGCAACACCAGAGCAATAAAATAGCAAAAATCAAGCAAAATCAAGCCCAGTCAGAACGAGGTTTTGACCTCAGCCAACGCGTCACGCCAGACAAGATCGACCATCCCAATAGCAAAAAAATAGCAAAAATCAAGCAAAGTCAAGCAAAGTCTGAACGAGGTTTTGTCCTAAGCCCACGCGTCACCCCGGACAGAATCAAGCAGAATCAAGCTACAACATAAGCAAAAAAACACAAAAATCAAGCAAAGTCAAGCCAAGTCTGAACGAGGTTTTGACCTCAAATCAAGCAACACCATTATATAGGATTTTTGCAAGTAGGTTGGGTTCAGGGACAGGTATTCTACAGGTTTTTCTAAAACGAAGGTATATATTTACAGTAATATAGATGCGCAAGCTAGACGAAGTCGATCCAAATAGGTATATATATATTAGCAAAAGCTGCCCCATCTAGAGCCGCCTCTAGATGCGGAAGAATCAAGCAAAATCAAGCAAAAGTGCGTCATCTAGAGTCGACTCTAGATGCGCAAGAATCAAGCAAAATCAAGCAAAAGCGCCCCATCTAGACCTGCCTCTAGATGGGGCAAGAATCAAGCAAAATCAAGCAAAGTCTGAACAAGGTTTTGACCTGGGCCATAAGGATAAGGAATATAATAGTCAAGACTACGATAGCAAAAAATCAAGAAAACAAGCAAAAGACAAGGACAAAGATGATTACGTAAGCCAAGACCACGATACGATAAGCAAGTCAAGGATAAGAAATGCGACAGTCAAGACTACGACAAGGAAGTCAAGGATAAGAAATGCGACATCATACGATAGTCAAGACAAGGATAAGAAACACGATAGACTACGATAGACTACGATACCATACGATACGATAACTTACGATAGCAACATGATAGTCAAGGATAAGGATAAGCAGGATCATCATATGTTGGATCGCCCCCACCCCCCCGCCCATTAGAGGTTTGAAAATCACCCCCCGCAGGTTAGAGCTAGGTTTTCTCGCTGTCTCGGATAAAAACGTATTCTCTCGGTGTCTCGGTTCTCGGTACTATACCATAGCAAGACAAGCGATACAATACGCCACGATAGTCAAGACAAGGATAAGGAATGCAATAAGCCTCCAACGCAACCAGTCGCATCAGAGGTTATACATTACGATAGCAAGACAAGCAATACGATAGCAATAAATCAAGCAAAATCAAGCAACACCAGAGCCATAAAATAGCAAAAATCAAGCAAAATCAAGCCCAGTCCGAACGAGGTTTTGTCCTAAGCCCACGCGTCACCCCAGACAAGATCAACCGTCTCATTAGCAAAAAATAACAAAAAATAGCAAAAATCAAGCAAAGTCAAGCCCAGTCCGAACGAGGTTTTCGCCTCAGCCCACGCATCACTCCAGACAAGATCAACCGCCCCATTAGCAACAAATAGCAAAAATCAAGCAAAGTCAAGCAAAGTCCAAACGAGGTTTCGACCTTCGTCTACGCATCAAATAGCAAAAAAATAGCAAAAATCAAGCAAAGTCAAGCAAAGTCCAAACAAGGTTTTCGCCTCAGCCCACGCATCCCCCCATCAGCAAAGAATAGCAAAAATCAAGCAAAGTCAAGCAAAGTCAAAACGAGGTTTCGACCTTCGTCTATGCATCAAATCAAACAATGCGATAGCAAAAAAATAGCAAAACTCAAGCAAAGTCAAGTCAAGTCAAAGCGAGGTTTTGACCTTCGCCCGCACATCAAGGATAAGGATCAGGAATACGACAGTCAAGACTACGACAGCAAAAGACAAGGATAACAAACACGATACCATAGTCATAGTCTACGATAACCAAGCAACCAAGTCAAATCAAGGATAAGAAACGCCACGCCATAGCATACGATAACATACGATACGATAGTCAAGTCAAGGATAAGAAACGCAATAGACCACCATACGATACCATACGATACGATAACAATACAAATCAATACAATACAATACCATACGATAACATACGATATAATAGCAATACAATCGGGTACGATAACAACACGATAGTCAAGGATAAGGATAACAGGGCTTGCCATACGTTAGAGTTTTTAGATCCCCCCACCCCCCCACCCGTTAGAGGCTTTTAGAGGCTTTTAGGCTTAGGGTCAGAAAACTACCCCCCGCAGGTTAGAGCTAGGTTTTCTCGCTGTCTCGGATAAAAACGTATTCTCTCGGTGTCTCGGTTCTCGGTACAATACAATAGCAAGACAAGCAATACGATAGACTACGATCATCAAGGGATACATAACGCCACAATACGATAGCAAGACACTACGATAGCAATAAAACAGCAGAAATCAAGCAACACCAGAGCAATAAAATAGCAAAAATCAAGCAAAATCAAGCCCAGTCAGAACGAGGTTTTGACCTCAGCCAACGCGTCACGCCAGACAAGATCGACCATCCCAATAGCAAAAAAATAGCAAAAATCAAGCAAAGTCAAGCAAAGTCTGAACGAGGTTTTGTCCTAAGCCCACGCGTCACCCCGGACAGAATCAAGCAGAATCAAGCTACAACATAAGCAAAAAAACACAAAAATCAAGCAAAGTCAAGCCAAGTCTGAACGAGGTTTTGACCTCAAATCAAGCAACACCATTATATAGGATTTTTGCAAGTAGGTTGGGTTCAGGGACAGGTATTCTACAGGTTTTTCTAAAACGAAGGTATATATTTACAGTAATATAGATGCGCAAGCTAGACGAAGTTGATCCAAATAGGTATATATATATTAGCAAAAGCTGCCCCATCTAGAGCCGCCTCTAGATGCGGAAGAATCAAGCAAAATCAAGCAAAAGTGCGTCATCTAGAGTCGACTCTAGATGCGCAAGAATCAAGCAAAATCAAGCAAAAGCGCCCCATCTAGACCTGCCTCTAGATGGGGCAAGAATCAAGCAAAATCAAGCAAAGTCTGAACAAGGTTTTGACCTGGGCCATAAGGATAAGGAATATAATAGTCAAGACTACGATAGCAAAAAATCAAGAAAACAAGCAAAAGACAAGGACAAAGATGATTACGTAAGCCAAGACCACGATACGATAAGCAAGTCAAGGATAAGAAATGCGACAGTCAAGACTACGACAAGGAAGTCAAGGATAAGAAATGCGACATCATACGATAGTCAAGACAAGGATAAGAAACACGATAGACTACGATACCATACGATACGATAACTTACGATAGCAACATGATAGTCAAGGATAAGGATAAGCAGGATCATCATATGTTGGATCGCCCCCACCCCCCCGCCCATTAGAGGTTTGAAAATCACCCCCCGCAGGTTAGAGCTAGGTTTTCTCGCTGTCTCGGATAAAAACGTATTCTCTCGGTGTCTCGGTTCTCGGTACTATACCATAGCAAGACAAGCGATACAATACGCCACGATAGTCAAGACAAGGATAAGGAATGCAATAAGCCTCCAACTGCAACCAGTCGCATCAGAGGTTATACATTACGATAGCAAGACAAGCAATACGATAGCAATAAATCAAGCAAAATCAAGCAACACCAGAGCCATAAAATAGCAAAAATCAAGCAAAATCAAGCCCAGTCCGAACGAGGTTTTGTCCTAAGCCCACGCGTCACCCCAGACAAGATCAACCGTCTCATTAGCAAAAAATAACAAAAAATAGCAAAAATCAAGCAAAGTCAAGCCCAGTCCGAACGAGGTTTTCGCCTCAGCCCACGCATCACTCCAGACAAGATCAACCGCCCCATTAGCAACAAATAGCAAAAATCAAGCAAAGTCAAGCAAAGTCCAAACGAGGTTTCGACCTTCGTCTACGCATCAAATAGCAAAAAAATAGCAAAAATCAAGCAAAGTCAAGCAAAGTCCAAACAAGGTTTTCGCCTCAGCCCACGCATCCCCCCATCAGCAAAGAATAGCAAAAATCAAGCAAAGTCAAGCAAAGTCAAAACGAGGTTTCGACCTTCGTCTATGCATCAAATCAAACAATGCGATAGCAAAAAAATAGCAAAACTCAAGCAAAGTCAAGTCAAGTCAAAGCGAGGTTTTGACCTTCGCCCGCACATCAAGGATAAGGATCAGGAATACGACAGTCAAGACTACGACAGCAAAAGACAAGGATAACAAACACGATACCATAGTCATAGTCTACGATAACCAAGCAACCAAGTCAAATCAAGGATAAGAAACGCCACGCCATAGCATACGATAACATACGATACGATAGTCAAGTCAAGGATAAGAAACGCAATAGACCACCATACGATACCATACGATACGATAACAATACAAATCAATACAATACAATACCATACGATAACATACGATATAATAGCAATACAATCGGGTACGATAACAACACGATAGTCAAGGATAAGGATAACAGGGCTTGCCATACGTTAGAGTTTTTAGATCCCCCCACCCCCCCACCCGTTAGAGGCTTTTAGAGGCTTTTAGGCTTAGGGTCAGAAAACTACCCCCCGCAGGTTAGAGCTAGGTTTTCTCGCTGTCTCGGATAAAAACGTATTCTCTCGGTGTCTCGGTTCTCGGTACAATACAATAGCAAGACAAGCAATACGATAGACTACGATCATCAAGGGATACATAACGCCACAATACGATAGCAAGACACTACGATAGCAATAAAACAGCAGAAATCAAGCAACACCAGAGCAATAAAATAGCAAAAATCAAGCAAAATCAAGCCCAGTCAGAACGAGGTTTTGACCTCAGCCAACGCGTCACGCCAGACAAGATCGACCATCCCAATAGCAAAAAAATAGCAAAAATCAAGCAAAGTCAAGCAAAGTCTGAACGAGGTTTTGTCCTAAGCCCACGCGTCACCCCGGACAGAATCAAGCAGAATCAAGCTACAACATAAGCAAAAAAACACAAAAATCAAGCAAAGTCAAGCCAAGTCTGAACGAGGTTTTGACCTCAAATCAAGCAACACCATTATATAGGATTTTTGCAAGTAGGTTGGGTTCAGGGACAGGTATTCTACAGGTTTTTCTAAAACGAAGGTATATATTTACAGTAATATAGATGCGCAAGCTAGACGAAGTTGATCCAAATAGGTATATATATATTAGCAAAAGCTGCCCCATCTAGAGCCGCCTCTAGATGCGGAAGAATCAAGCAAAATCAAGCAAAAGTGCGTCATCTAGAGTCGACTCTAGATGCGCAAGAATCAAGCAAAATCAAGCAAAAGCGCCCCATCTAGACCTGCCTCTAGATGGGGCAAGAATCAAGCAAAATCAAGCAAAGTCTGAACAAGGTTTTGACCTGGGCCATAAGGATAAGGAATATAATAGTCAAGACTACGATAGCAAAAAATCAAGAAAACAAGCAAAAGACAAGGACAAAGATGATTACGTAAGCCAAGACCACGATACGATAAGCAAGTCAAGGATAAGAAATGCGACAGTCAAGACTACGACAAGGAAGTCAAGGATAAGAAATGCGACATCATACGATAGTCAAGACAAGGATAAGAAACACGATAGACTACTACGATACCATACGATACGATAACTTACGATAGCAACATGATAGTCAAGGATAAGGATAAGCAGGATCATCATATGTTGGATCGCCCCCACCCCCCCGCCCATTAGAGGTTTGAAAATCACCCCCCGCAGGTTAGAGCTAGGTTTTCTCGCTGTCTCGGATAAAAACGTATTCTCTCGGTGTCTCGGTTCTCGGTACTATACCATAGCAAGACAAGCGATACAATACGCCACGATAGTCAAGACAAGGATAAGGAATGCAATAAGCCTCCAACTGCAACCAGTCGCATCAGAGGTTATACATTACGATAGCAAGACAAGCAATACGATAGCAATAAATCAAGCAAAATCAAGCAACACCAGAGCCATAAAATAGCAAAAATCAAGCAAAATCAAGCCCAGTCCGAACGAGGTTTTGTCCTAAGCCCACGCGTCACCCCAGACAAGATCAACCGTCTCATTAGCAAAAAATAACAAAAAATAGCAAAAATCAAGCAAAGTCAAGCCCAGTCCGAACGAGGTTTTCGCCTCAGCCCACGCATCACTCCAGACAAGATCAACCGCCCCATTAGCAACAAATAGCAAAAATCAAGCAAAGTCAAGCAAAGTCCAAACGAGGTTTCGACCTTCGTCTACGCATCAAATAGCAAAAAAATAGCAAAAATCAAGCAAAGTCAAGCAAAGTCCAAACAAGGTTTTCGCCTCAGCCCACGCATCCCCCCATCAGCAAAGAATAGCAAAAATCAAGCAAAGTCAAGCAAAGTCAAAACGAGGTTTCGACCTTCGTCTATGCATCAAATCAAACAATGCGATAGCAAAAAAATAGCAAAACTCAAGCAAAGTCAAGTCAAGTCAAAGCGAGGTTTTGACCTTCGCCCGCACATCAAGGATAAGGATCAGGAATACGACAGTCAAGACTACGACAGCAAAAGACAAGGATAACAAACACGATACCATAGTCATAGTCTACGATAACCAAGCAACCAAGTCAAATCAAGGATAAGAAACGCCACGCCATAGCATACGATAACATACGATACGATAGTCAAGTCAAGGATAAGAAACGCAATAGACCACCATACGATACCATACGATACGATAACAATACAAATCAATACAATACAATACCATACGATAACATACGATATAATAGCAATACAATCGGGTACGATAACAACACGATAGTCAAGGATAAGGATAACAGGGCTTGCCATACGTTAGAGTTTTTAGATCCCCCCACCCCCCCACCCGTTAGAGGCTTTTAGAGGCTTTTAGGCTTAGGGTCAGAAAACTACCCCCCGCAGGTTAGAGCTAGGTTTTCTCGCTGTCTCGGATAAAAACGTATTCTCTCGGTGTCTCGGTTCTCGGTACAATACAATAGCAAGACAAGCAATACGATAGACTACGATCATCAAGGGATACATAACGCCACAATACGATAGCAAGACACTACGATAGCAATAAAACAGCAGAAATCAAGCAACACCAGAGCAATAAAATAGCAAAAATCAAGCAAAATCAAGCCCAGTCAGAACGAGGTTTTGACCTCAGCCAACGCGTCACGCCAGACAAGATCGACCATCCCAATAGCAAAAAAATAGCAAAAATCAAGCAAAGTCAAGCAAAGTCTGAACGAGGTTTTGTCCTAAGCCCACGCGTCACCCCGGACAGAATCAAGCAGAATCAAGCTACAACATAAGCAAAAAAACACAAAAATCAAGCAAAGTCAAGCCAAGTCTGAACGAGGTTTTGACCTCAAATCAAGCAACACCATTATATAGGATTTTTGCAAGTAGGTTGGGTTCAGGGACAGGTATTCTACAGGTTTTTCTAAAACGAAGGTATATATTTACAGTAATATAGATGCGCAAGCTAGACGAAGTTGATCCAAATAGGTATATATATATTAGCAAAAGCTGCCCCATCTAGAGCCGCCTCTAGATGCGGAAGAATCAAGCAAAATCAAGCAAAAGTGCGTCATCTAGAGTCGACTCTAGATGCGCAAGAATCAAGCAAAATCAAGCAAAAGCGCCCCATCTAGACCTGCCTCTAGATGGGGCAAGAATCAAGCAAAATCAAGCAAAGTCTGAACAAGGTTTTGACCTGGGCCATAAGGATAAGGAATATAATAGTCAAGACTACGATAGCAAAAAATCAAGAAAACAAGCAAAAGACAAGGACAAAGATGATTACGTAAGCCAAGACCACGATACGATAAGCAAGTCAAGGATAAGAAATGCGACAGTCAAGACTACGACAAGGAAGTCAAGGATAAGAAATGCGACATCATACGATAGTCAAGACAAGGATAAGAAACACGATAGACTACGATACCATACGATACGATAACTTACGATAGCAACATGATAGTCAAGGATAAGGATAAGCAGGATCATCATATGTTGGATCGCCCCCACCCCCCCGCCCATTAGAGGTTTGAAAATCACCCCCCGCAGGTTAGAGCTAGGTTTTCTCGCTGTCTCGGATAAAAACGTATTCTCTCGGTGTCTCGGTTCTCGGTACTATACCATAGCAAGACAAGCGATACAATACGCCACGATAGTCAAGACAAGGATAAGGAATGCAATAAGCCTCCAACGCAACCAGTCGCATCAGAGGTTATACATTACGATAGCAAGACAAGCAATACGATAGCAATAAATCAAGCAAAATCAAGCAACACCAGAGCCATAAAATAGCAAAAATCAAGCAAAATCAAGCCCAGTCCGAACGAGGTTTTGTCCTAAGCCCACGCGTCACCCCAGACAAGATCAACCGTCTCATTAGCAAAAAATAACAAAAAATAGCAAAAATCAAGCAAAGTCAAGCCCAGTCCGAACGAGGTTTTCGCCTCAGCCCACGCATCACTCCAGACAAGATCAACCGCCCCATTAGCAACAAATAGCAAAAATCAAGCAAAGTCAAGCAAAGTCCAAACGAGGTTTCGACCTTCGTCTACGCATCAAATAGCAAAAAAATAGCAAAAATCAAGCAAAGTCAAGCAAAGTCCAAACAAGGTTTTCGCCTCAGCCCACGCATCCCCCCATCAGCAAAGAATAGCAAAAATCAAGCAAAGTCAAGCAAAGTCAAAACGAGGTTTCGACCTTCGTCTATGCATCAAATCAAACAATGCGATAGCAAAAAAATAGCAAAACTCAAGCAAAGTCAAGTCAAGTCAAAGCGAGGTTTTGACCTTCGCCCGCACATCAAGGATAAGGATCAGGAATACGACAGTCAAGACTACGACAGCAAAAGACAAGGATAACAAACACGATACCATAGTCATAGTCTACGATAACCAAGCAACCAAGTCAAATCAAGGATAAGAAACGCCACGCCATAGCATACGATAACATACGATACGATAGTCAAGTCAAGGATAAGAAACGCAATAGACCACCATACGATACCATACGATACGATAACAATACAAATCAATACAATACAATACCATACGATAACATACGATATAATAGCAATACAATCGGGTACGATAACAACACGATAGTCAAGGATAAGGATAACAGGGCTTGCCATACGTTAGAGTTTTTAGATCCCCCCACCCCCCCACCCGTTAGAGGCTTTTAGAGGCTTTTAGGCTTAGGGTCAGAAAACTACCCCCCGCAGGTTAGAGCTAGGTTTTCTCGCTGTCTCGGATAAAAACGTATTCTCTCGGTGTCTCGGTTCTCGGTACAATACAATAGCAAGACAAGCAATACGATAGACTACGATCATCAAGGGATACATAACGCCACAATACGATAGCAAGACACTACGATAGCAATAAAACAGCAGAAATCAAGCAACACCAGAGCAATAAAATAGCAAAAATCAAGCAAAATCAAGCCCAGTCAGAACGAGGTTTTGACCTCAGCCAACGCGTCACGCCAGACAAGATCGACCATCCCAATAGCAAAAAAATAGCAAAAATCAAGCAAAGTCAAGCAAAGTCTGAACGAGGTTTTGTCCTAAGCCCACGCGTCACCCCGGACAGAATCAAGCAGAATCAAGCTACAACATAAGCAAAAAAACACAAAAATCAAGCAAAGTCAAGCCAAGTCTGAACGAGGTTTTGACCTCAAATCAAGCAACACCATTATATAGGATTTTTGCAAGTAGGTTGGGTTCAGGGACAGGTATTCTACAGGTTTTTCTAAAACGAAGGTATATATTTACAGTAATATAGATGCGCAAGCTAGACGAAGTTGATCCAAATAGGTATATATATATTAGCAAAAGCTGCCCCATCTAGAGCCGCCTCTAGATGCGGAAGAATCAAGCAAAATCAAGCAAAAGTGCGTCATCTAGAGTCGACTCTAGATGCGCAAGAATCAAGCAAAATCAAGCAAAAGCGCCCCATCTAGACCTGCCTCTAGATGGGGCAAGAATCAAGCAAAATCAAGCAAAGTCTGAACAAGGTTTTGACCTGGGCCATAAGGATAAGGAATATAATAGTCAAGACTACGATAGCAAAAAATCAAGAAAACAAGCAAAAGACAAGGACAAAGATGATTACGTAAGCCAAGACCACGATACGATAAGCAAGTCAAGGATAAGAAATGCGACAGTCAAGACTACGACAAGGAAGTCAAGGATAAGAAATGCGACATCATACGATAGTCAAGACAAGGATAAGAAACACGATAGACTACGATAGACTACGATACCATACGATACGATAACTTACGATAGCAACATGATAGTCAAGGATAAGGATAAGCAGGATCATCATATGTTGGATCGCCCCCACCCCCCCGCCCATTAGAGGTTTGAAAATCACCCCCCGCAGGTTAGAGCTAGGTTTTCTCGCTGTCTCGGATAAAAACGTATTCTCTCGGTGTCTCGGTTCTCGGTACTATACCATAGCAAGACAAGCGATACAATACGCCACGATAGTCAAGACAAGGATAAGGAATGCAATAAGCCTCCAACGCAACCAGTCGCATCAGAGGTTATACATTACGATAGCAAGACAAGCAATACGATAGCAATAAATCAAGCAAAATCAAGCAACACCAGAGCCATAAAATAGCAAAAATCAAGCAAAATCAAGCCCAGTCCGAACGAGGTTTTGTCCTAAGCCCACGCGTCACCCCAGACAAGATCAACCGTCTCATTAGCAAAAAATAACAAAAAATAGCAAAAATCAAGCAAAGTCAAGCCCAGTCCGAACGAGGTTTTCGCCTCAGCCCACGCATCACTCCAGACAAGATCAACCGCCCCATTAGCAACAAATAGCAAAAATCAAGCAAAGTCAAGCAAAGTCCAAACGAGGTTTCGACCTTCGTCTACGCATCAAATAGCAAAAAAATAGCAAAAATCAAGCAAAGTCAAGCAAAGTCCAAACAAGGTTTTCGCCTCAGCCCACGCATCCCCCCATCAGCAAAGAATAGCAAAAATCAAGCAAAGTCAAGCAAAGTCAAAACGAGGTTTCGACCTTCGTCTATGCATCAAATCAAACAATGCGATAGCAAAAAAATAGCAAAACTCAAGCAAAGTCAAGTCAAGTCAAAGCGAGGTTTTGACCTTCGCCCGCACATCAAGGATAAGGATCAGGAATACGACAGTCAAGACTACGACAGCAAAAGACAAGGATAACAAACACGATACCATAGTCATAGTCTACGATAACCAAGCAACCAAGTCAAATCAAGGATAAGAAACGCCACGCCATAGCATACGATAACATACGATACGATAGTCAAGTCAAGGATAAGAAACGCAATAGACCACCATACGATACCATACGATACGATAACAATACAAATCAATACAATACAATACCATACGATAACATACGATATAATAGCAATACAATCGGGTACGATAACAACACGATAGTCAAGGATAAGGATAACAGGGCTTGCCATACGTTAGAGTTTTTAGATCCCCCCACCCCCCCACCCGTTAGAGGCTTTTAGAGGCTTTTAGGCTTAGGGTCAGAAAACTACCCCCCGCAGGTTAGAGCTAGGTTTTCTCGCTGTCTCGGATAAAAACGTATTCTCTCGGTGTCTCGGTTCTCGGTACAATACAATAGCAAGACAAGCAATACGATAGACTACGATCATCAAGGGATACATAACGCCACAATACGATAGCAAGACACTACGATAGCAATAAAACAGCAGAAATCAAGCAACACCAGAGCAATAAAATAGCAAAAATCAAGCAAAATCAAGCCCAGTCAGAACGAGGTTTTGACCTCAGCCAACGCGTCACGCCAGACAAGATCGACCATCCCAATAGCAAAAAAATAGCAAAAATCAAGCAAAGTCAAGCAAAGTCTGAACGAGGTTTTGTCCTAAGCCCACGCGTCACCCCGGACAGAATCAAGCAGAATCAAGCTACAACATAAGCAAAAAAACACAAAAATCAAGCAAAGTCAAGCCAAGTCTGAACGAGGTTTTGACCTCAAATCAAGCAACACCATTATATAGGATTTTTGCAAGTAGGTTGGGTTCAGGGACAGGTATTCTACAGGTTTTTCTAAAACGAAGGTATATATTTACAGTAATATAGATGCGCAAGCTAGACGAAGTTGATCCAAATAGGTATATATATATTAGCAAAAGCTGCCCCATCTAGAGCCGCCTCTAGATGCGGAAGAATCAAGCAAAATCAAGCAAAAGTGCGTCATCTAGAGTCGACTCTAGATGCGCAAGAATCAAGCAAAATCAAGCAAAAGCGCCCCATCTAGACCTGCCTCTAGATGGGGCAAGAATCAAGCAAAATCAAGCAAAGTCTGAACAAGGTTTTGACCTGGGCCATAAGGATAAGGAATATAATAGTCAAGACTACGATAGCAAAAAATCAAGAAAACAAGCAAAAGACAAGGACAAAGATGATTACGTAAGCCAAGACCACGATACGATAAGCAAGTCAAGGATAAGAAATGCGACAGTCAAGACTACGACAAGGAAGTCAAGGATAAGAAATGCGACATCATACGATAGTCAAGACAAGGATAAGAAACACGATAGACTACGATACCATACGATACGATAACTTACGATAGCAACATGATAGTCAAGGATAAGGATAAGCAGGATCATCATATGTTGGATCGCCCCCACCCCCCCGCCCATTAGAGGTTTGAAAATCACCCCCCGCAGGTTAGAGCTAGGTTTTCTCGCTGTCTCGGATAAAAACGTATTCTCTCGGTGTCTCGGTTCTCGGTACTATACCATAGCAAGACAAGCGATACAATACGCCACGATAGTCAAGACAAGGATAAGGAATGCAATAAGCCTCCAATGCAACCAGTCGCATCAGAGGTTATACATTACGATAGCAAGACAAGCAATACGATAGCAATAAATCAAGCAAAATCAAGCAACACCAGAGCCATAAAATAGCAAAAATCAAGCAAAATCAAGCCCAGTCCGAACGAGGTTTTGTCCTAAGCCCACGCGTCACCCCAGACAAGATCAACCGTCTCATTAGCAAAAAATAACAAAAAATAGCAAAAATCAAGCAAAGTCAAGCCCAGTCCGAACGAGGTTTTCGCCTCAGCCCACGCATCACTCCAGACAAGATCAACCGCCCCATTAGCAACAAATAGCAAAAATCAAGCAAAGTCAAGCAAAGTCCAAACGAGGTTTCGACCTTCGTCTACGCATCAAATAGCAAAAAAATAGCAAAAATCAAGCAAAGTCAAGCAAAGTCCAAACAAGGTTTTCGCCTCAGCCCACGCATCCCCCCATCAGCAAAGAATAGCAAAAATCAAGCAAAGTCAAGCAAAGTCAAAACGAGGTTTCGACCTTCGTCTATGCATCAAATCAAACAATGCGATAGCAAAAAAATAGCAAAACTCAAGCAAAGTCAAGTCAAGTCAAAGCGAGGTTTTGACCTTCGCCCGCACATCAAGGATAAGGATCAGGAATACGACAGTCAAGACTACGACAGCAAAAGACAAGGATAACAAACACGATACCATAGTCATAGTCTACGATAACCAAGCAACCAAGTCAAATCAAGGATAAGAAACGCCACGCCATAGCATACGATAACATACGATACGATAGTCAAGTCAAGGATAAGAAACGCAATAGACCACCATACGATACCATACGATACGATAACAATACAAATCAATACAATACAATACCATACGATAACATACGATATAATAGCAATACAATCGGGTACGATAACAACACGATAGTCAAGGATAAGGATAACAGGGCTTGCCATACGTTAGAGTTTTTAGATCCCCCCACCCCCCCACCCGTTAGAGGCTTTTAGAGGCTTTTAGGCTTAGGGTCAGAAAACTACCCCCCGCAGGTTAGAGCTAGGTTTTCTCGCTGTCTCGGATAAAAACGTATTCTCTCGGTGTCTCGGTTCTCGGTACAATACAATAGCAAGACAAGCAATACGATAGACTACGATCATCAAGGGATACATAACGCCACAATACGATAGCAAGACACTACGATAGCAATAAAACAGCAGAAATCAAGCAACACCAGAGCAATAAAATAGCAAAAATCAAGCAAAATCAAGCCCAGTCAGAACGAGGTTTTGACCTCAGCCAACGCGTCACGCCAGACAAGATCGACCATCCCAATAGCAAAAAAATAGCAAAAATCAAGCAAAGTCAAGCAAAGTCTGAACGAGGTTTTGTCCTAAGCCCACGCGTCACCCCGGACAGAATCAAGCAGAATCAAGCTACAACATAAGCAAAAAAACACAAAAATCAAGCAAAGTCAAGCCAAGTCTGAACGAGGTTTTGACCTCAAATCAAGCAACACCATTATATAGGATTTTTGCAAGTAGGTTGGGTTCAGGGACAGGTATTCTACAGGTTTTTCTAAAACGAAGGTATATATTTACAGTAATATAGATGCGCAAGCTAGACGAAGTTGATCCAAATAGGTATATATATATTAGCAAAAGCTGCCCCATCTAGAGCCGCCTCTAGATGCGGAAGTTAGGTTAGTTAGGTTGATAGTGGATGGTAGGTTTCGCAGGTGGAGGGCTCAATGCTTGAGACCCTAACCCTAATGTAGGGTTTAAATTTGCGGCAGGAGGGTGACTACTTGCCTTTTTTGGGAGACTTAGGGTTAGAACATATGGGCATGGATGGCTGTGTTGTCAGAGACTTGGCAGCTGAGCAGGAGCGGCTCCCTCAGGGGACTGCACGTGCACTAGCACACTGACTGTCAGCACCTGACTGTTTGCAGCATGTATGTGCATGCACCAGCAGCAGCTCCCTCAGGGGACTGCATCTGCACTAGCATGTAGGACTGTCAGCACCTGACTGTTTGCAGCATGTATGTGCATGCACCAGCAGCAGCTCCCTCAGGGGACTGCACGTGCACTAGCATGTAGGACTGTCAGCACCTGACTGTTTGCAGCATGTATGTGCATGCACCAGCAGCAGCTCCCTCAGGGGACTGCACCTGCACTAGCATGTAGGACTGTCAGCACCTGACTGTGTGTAGCAGGTATGTGCCTGCACCAGCAGCAGCTCCCTCAGGGGACTGCACGTGCACTAGCATGTAGGACTGTCAGCACCTGACTGTTTGCAGCATGTATGTGCATGCACCAGCAGCAGCTCCCTCAGGGGACTGCATCTGCACTAGCATGTAGGACTGTCAGCACCTGACTGTTTGCAGCATGTATGTGCATGCACCAGCAGCAGCTCCCTCAGGGGACTGCATCTGCACTAGCATGTAGGACTGTCAGCACCTGACTGTTTGCAGCATGTATGTGCATGCACCAGCAGCAGCTCCCTCAGGGGACTGCACCTGCACTAGCATGTAGGACTGTCAGCACCTGACTGTGTGTAGCAGGTATGTGCCTGCACCAGCAGCAGCTCCCTCAGGGGACTGCACGTGCACTAGCATGTAGGACTGTCAGCACCTGACTGTTTGCAGCATGTATGTGCATGCACCAGCAGCAGCTCCCTCAGGGGACTGCATCTGCACTAGCATGTAGGACTGTCAGCACCTGACTGTTTGCAGCATGTATGTGCATGCACCAGCAGCAGCTCCCTCAGGGGACTGCATCTGCACTAGCATGTAGGACTGTCAGCACCTGACTGTTTGCAGCATGTATGTGCATGCACCAGCAGCAGCTCCCTCAGGGGACTGCATCTGCACTAGCATGTAGGACTGTCAGCACCTGACTGTTTGCAGCATGTATGTGCATGCACCAGCAGCAGCTCCCTCAGGGGACTGCACGTGCACTAGCATGTAGGACTGTCAGCACCTGACTGTGTGTAGCAGGTATGTGCCTGCACCAGCAGCAGCTCCCTCAGGGGACTGCACGTGCACTAGCATGTAGGACTGTCAGCACCTGACTGTTTGCAGCATGTATGTGCATGCACCAGCAGCAGCTCCCTCAGGGGACTGCACGTGCACTAGCATGTAGGACTGTCAGCACCTGACTGTTTGCAGCATGTATGTGCATGCACCAGCAGCAGCTCCCTCAGGGGACTGCACGTGCACTAGCATGTAGGACTGTCAGCACCTGACTGTTTGCAGCATGTATGTGCATGCACCAGCAGCAGCTCCCTCAGGGGACTGCATCTGCACTAGCATGTAGGACTGTCAGCACCTGACTGTGTGTAGCAGGTATGTGCCTGCACCAGCAGCAGCTCCCTCAGGGGACTGCATCTGCTTCAACATTTGACTGATCCCGTGGACAGACAGACGTGCTGTATGCATGGTTTACTTGTTTGCTAACATAGTGATGTAGCAATATGTGTGACTTGTTGTTTGTTGTTGTTTTTTGGCATTTATGTGTTGGTTTATCTGACAGATATTGATGCAACCACCTGACTAATATGAATCCAGAGATCTTGCACAGTGACTGTCACCGGCTCCCTGAGGGGACCACACCATTGACCTCCAATTGGTTGGTTGGTTGGTTGGTTGGTTGGTTGGTTAGTGTTGGTGTTGCGGTGAGTAGCAGTCCCCTGAGGGAGCCGTTAGTGATTAGACAGCCATTAGTGTCGCTGCGCGTGTGCGGTCCCTTGAGGGAGCTGTTATAGCACATGAGATGCCCGGTGGCTGGTGTACTGCAGGTCCTCCCAGGGAGTCGTCCATTGACAGTGAATGGTGACTGACCATGCCCTTCTTCCCCACAGCCGAACACTCATTTTTTGCAGGTCTGGATGCAATCCCCAACTAACCTCCCTCACATCATCATAGTGCCAAATTCATTAAACGATCAATGGTACTCAGAAGTTCACACTTTTGCTTGAACTCAACGCAGATGGGCATGCTTAGTGTATACAATAGCTAATTGGAATGAGTGAGAGTGGCACACACTCCATCGCGGAGACCACCACATGGGACTGATGTGCTAACATGGCAACGGTCCCCTGAGGGAGCCGCAAGGTTTCTTCCCACGACTGCACAAGTCACGTTACCAACACGCTTGTGTTTTCATTGAGTGCAAAATTGCTGACAGATCAGCGGTCCCCTGAGAGAGCCGCAAGGATCATGCACACAACAGCCTGCCTCACATGACCAATATGCTGATGTGTTCGAGAGTGAAAGGTGTGGCTGTGGCTCCCTCAGGGGACGCTGATCTGTCAGAAATTTTGCACTGAACGAGATATGAATATGAATCATATATTTGGCCAAAAAGAAACAAGTGTGTTGGTCACGTGACTCGTGCAGTCGTTGCGAACAACCCTGCATGCGGCTCCCTCAGGGGACCGTTGCCATTTCAGCAAAACTCAACTCAACCAGCCAGTCACCGTACTCCATGCACCATTAACTTAGCTCACTGCCTCTTGAGATATCAGTCAACATTCCACCAGATGCAAACCATAGCTCTTTGGCAGACACAGGTGCGCTTCACACAGTCATACTTTCGCTGGCCACGGCTCCCTGAGGGGACCGTTCTGGCCTCTACAGTGACGCCTGTAGCCCGCCCTTCATAAGAGCCATGCTGCTGCCTGATTCTTTTAATCTCTTCACTGGTTTTCTTGCAGCTTAATGATGTCTCTTGTTCATTTGATGCGTGCATTGCAATGAGTGCTGAGTACATTTGTAGTGGTAAAGTATCTTGGGTGTCTTTCGCTACACTTTGTGTTTGGTTGGTTGGTTGATTGGTTAGTTGATCTGCTCGGTTCCATTCATTCTCGAGAGCTAATGTTTTCAGATCACGGCATATATTTTCGGTTCCATTAGAGTTTTAAAAGGCGAGATCATTATTACGACAGGAAATGCTCGATCCCCCTCCCTTTGAAGCACGGAGAACTAATATTGCAGTGCTCTGCCCTCACTGAAGAATGGAAACCTTAAGGTAAATTTTCTTCAATCATCAGGGTCAGAAACTATATAGCTACCCCCTCTCCGAATGTCACAAGTTTTCCGCCAACATTGTTCCCTCCATACTATTATATCCCATCCCTCATTCTCCAATCATGCAGCCTGCCAATCACCCACCAGCCCTGCGGATCTTAGAATGTTCCATTGCCAGTTTCAATACCGCCTTCATCGACATCATTACACCCTGTAACATCCCTGCAGACGACTACTATAGAGCCTGCATCCTGGGCCTGACAGGGAAGGACACCATGCAGAACATACAGTATTCCATTGAACCCACACGGAACAGCTTCCAGGCACCCAGGGAAGTATGGCTTCAACCACCCAAAATGACGGTCCAGTCACGGATGGTCACGACGTGACTATCCGTGATGAGCAGTGACCGTGATCTCAGATGCCACCCAGATATCTGCGACTTGTCACTTAGCCTCCTCGCCAGCACCCAATCGGACAGCTGACCAAGCACACGAAAACTATGAAACACCTTGGGAACACCTTGGCCTCCCTCGCCAGCACCTGATTGGACAGGCTGACAAGCATGAAAAATGAAACATGGCCCATGGCGCACGCTCTGCCAACGCATTGTGGCATCCGCATTGGAAAATGATGGACTTACAGAGGGCATCTCGGGGATCCGGAGAATTCAGTAAACGAGTGTTCAATGTAGGAGAGGAGTGTGTGTGCGTGCGTCTGGGATGTGAGGCAAAGGGGAGATTTCAGAGTGCAAGGGAAAGTGTGCAGTGAGGAATCGAGTATTGCATCCTTTGCATCCCACCCCATTAAATATCCATTGTATTTGTAGCGCAGGTGCACCTTCACTGCCCAATAGAGCTACCAATACCTGCCAGGGTGTACGTGAGGTGGATGACCTTCGATGTTGGCTACAATATTTACGGCCACGCAGTGCATGCTCGGAGATCTGCATCCTACGGCATGCCCTTCCACGATCACTCACAGGTATCGGGGCGTGACTGGTGGCAAACCACACAGACTGGACCATTTTTTTGGTGAAAGAAACCACTGGTGAGTGGGCATGTTCCTCCGTGAAATCTAATGGATTCTACCTTATTTTATGCCATCCCACTAGAAAAAACGGTCCAAGTGGGCGCTTAGACTGTCCCATTGGGCGCCTAGGCGATCCAATACTCGCTTCATGGCTCCAGAGGTACAGGTATGAGAATCTCTGTCTGTCATTCCATCCCATGCAATACAACTCACCGCTGATTACCTCACTCTTACATAGGGGTCTGAATATCTATATAAGGGCTCAATTTTGATCTTGTCCGTCCCTCATCCCACATGTTACTTGACTGCGAAACTTATCCAGGCTTTATGATGCCATTGTGACACCTGGCACAGCACTGGAGCTGGATGATGTCGCTGCAGAGCAGGAAACACTCACGTCGCCCAAGGTCCCCTCAGATAGCATCGTCAGTAGTGCTGATGGGCTCTTGCATCTTCAAGAGACTCTGAAACACATGTCGAAAGGGATCTCGGACAGCACTGAGGCTGAATACAAACAGTGAGCAGAGTCTTTGTTTTCATTGATCCACGTGGACCCTCACTGGAAAAAAGAACTACAGGCTGATCTCAAACTGCGATGTCTTCCTGAGGGAGCATAGACTCCTTCTGGATGGCGAGTCCCTCTTTTCTTGTCCACCCTGTCGAGAAGCAGCCTACCTCATCGTGGCATGGATCATGGACACGTCAGTCTTCACCTTTGATCACCCTTCTTTTCGTGCTTCTCATGGGCTGCTCAGCACCAGTTCTGATTCCCTGAACCTCGATGGGACAACCAAGCTGTCCACTAAGGAGAGAGGGTCATACGGCTATGCACAGAAGATGTGGGCTGCAATGACGTATGCGTTCAGACGCCTGCAGGGTCTTGGCAACCTGCTGTGGCATGAATCAGAGATGCATAGCAGCCAGATGTTAGGGTAACCCCTCGGTATCAGTCGAGGTATCCAGTTACATGTGTAGCTTGCGACGCCACAAGGTATGTTCACTCAGTAGCACTTACTGTACCTGTCATATTTACTTTCTTTCTTCGGTTCAGGCGGGTGAGGTTGCTGTCAGCGCCCATGCCATCACATCAGTTGGTTCCTGTTTTCCCTGTGTGTAGCTGCCCAGCTGATCCTCGCTGGCCCACAGTGTGTTCTCAAAAAAATGTATCATTTCAATAACCTCCCGGAGAACTTGGCTATCCATGATTATTGGCCCAGAGGACGTGGTGACACAAGTGAGTCGTTGCGGTGGGCTGGGGGACGCATGAGGCATTGCTTGCATGCCATCTACACCATAGCATTTCTCTGCATGCTCCACTCTGATGAAGTCCTGAAAATCCAGGCTCACGACATTCATTTCTTTTCCAATGGTCTCGTACTGACACTTCCATTCAGGAAGACACATCAAAACAGGGGTGCGATATAGTTCACGGCTTGTACTTCAACTGCATGCTCACATAATATTTCAGATATTAAACCCTTTTGGCTGTGGCTCATGCCCACAGAAGAAGAGCACCTATGCGCCATCCAAGCTATTGCTGAATGGACTGTAGCCTCTCAAATCATGACCAGATACTTATTCCGCAAATTCGCTTCAGGTGATCGAGTGACAGAAGCTAACCACCCAATAGTGAGCCTTTCTGAACAGAAGCCCATCTGACCTGAGTTAAATAATATATTTTAGATGTCTGAACGGTTCCTGGAGTTGTTTCACAACAATCTCCTTGATATTGGGTTAGACCCCTCATCGTATGGTACACATTCTTTCTGGCGTGGGGGCTGCCAGTATCTCCATGCCGAACACTGGTGGCCACTTCATCGCATATGTGGATGGGGAGGCTGGAGCCTTGAATTCACGAACTTGACAATCATCAAATATCTCATTTCTCATAACGACAATGCAACGGAGCCACGCGAACAGTTTTTCAATCCTGATCGCCGCCCATCCATCAAATGCCCGTGTTGCGGAAGGTCATGCCTGTGTGCTTAATACTGTTGTCTCCACCTTGTGTACATGCATCAATTCACATATTCTGCATCCAAGCAACATCTATTCAAATCTACAGAAATGTCTGAGTATCGACGGAACACGTCATTTGTTGACGCTCGTTGATTGACATCATACTTTTCATGCTTTGTAGATTTCTGTTGTTCTCCTGGGATTCACCTTTCAGCTGTTGGTATCGTCGAGCGATGGCTGACGGGTCGCTCATGACATGGACTTCATTTCCTTTGTGGTAGGCAAAGCATGCAGGAAATCTATGTCCATACTCCTCATGTGCACAAGCCACAGTGGCTTGGTTGCTGATCCTGCGCTGGTCATGCAACTTAGCAACAACTGCAGTATAGCACATTTGTTTGCCGGTGACTGAGAACTCCTTCCAGAAGGTTTCTGGGGAGCTTAGGCGGTACCGTAAAACAATGTCCTGTAAGAATGGTTAAGTATGTTGTTCAATGCGGTGTTCAATAGACACGTCACCCTCCAATCAGTCCATTGAGCCTAGTAGAATTTGAAGGGGACAGATTGGAACGTCGAGGTCAATCTTTAGCAAATTGGATATGTCAGCACAGCTTACTAGATCGCAGCTGGTATATAGGGGTCTCTCCGTCATCTAAACTCTAGGCAATAATCATGGGCATTAATGATCTGTGGATGGTAAATTTATTCTTGTCATACACCTACCATACTCTGAGGTATTGTGCAGGCTGTTGCACCAGCTGGAGAGAAGCACTTGCTCCTTGAATATGCAACTTCCTGGACCAGCGCTCACACATACCGTGGTTCGACTAGTACTAAAGGACCGTCTCAGACCGAGAAGCTTTGGCTGGGAGTTGATGCAAAGTGAGTGATCCCTGTATCTTTGCAGTCCAAGCTTACAAATAGAAATAGTCTCTGGATGGCCGAGAGCCAAAATATCCCTTACTGAGGTCATGCTCAAGCTGGACCAAACCCGGAATTAAAGTCACTGTTTAAGAAATTGGCCCACTTGTATTGCATTCTATGCGAAGTTAGGATTGTCTTTGATGGACCAGCAAAGCCCACCATCAAGCGAGGCATGCATGTTGTGAAAACTCCACCTTGGATTACAGAGCCATTCAAGCACTTTGCACAGGTGTTAGGATTCACCGTTCACAATGTGAGTTTTCGGTCATCTACTATGTCACTTCAAAGTAATGATATACCATAACTACTTTACAGGCTGTTGGTGATGCCGAGGCAGAGCTCGCCACACTAAGTCACAATAGTGTTATTGATGCTGTCATAACTGAGGTTAGTGATGCATTGGTGTTCAGGGCATCACACATCTTCCAGAGGTAATTCCAAGTAGTACTGTGCCTGTCTCTCAAAGTCTCATGCAATGCTACAGAGACCCAGATTGCCCTGACAATATGATCATCTACTCAGCCGACAACATCCAAGGACACAAGCAGGTCACACTCTCCGATGGCGGTCTTCTGCTCATGGCACTAATCTGTGGTGGTGACTACCATGTGAGTTCCACCTCCCAACATTTTCAGTCCTTTGTTTTGAGCCAACCACTACTAGGATGGACTTCTGGGCTGTGGGTGGAAAACTGCACGTGGCCTGGCACAATACGGGGTCGGTGATGAACTGCTTCGAGCAGCTCAGGCTCATTCACTCATGTCTGGCCATGAAGGGCTGAAGGATTATATCCATGACTGGGCTGATTGTGTGCGAGAAATACTTGTCAAGGATCCACTTGGCCACATTGGCCGGCGTCATCCAAAAATTTTGGATAGCTTCCTGAACAATTTCCCTGAGGTGTCAGTTGTGCTTGCATATGTCAAACCCACAGTCAACCGGCACAATTCAGATACTTCCCAGTTTTTCATCAGCTCACAGGGCCTCTGAGTCCCAGACTTACAGAATCTTGCCTACCTGTGTGAGTTCTACTTTGGCTGCTCACAATACACGCCCCCAGGTCCAGTAAAAGATGCAGAGAGCATGGGTACCATGGGTAAGCTGAAGGTTTACATCTGGCCTGGTGTCTGTATCCGTGTACTTTTAGAGGTAAGGCTAGCACATTGTTACCTGCTGTCCCATTCTGATATTATCACACCAGACTCAGCCAGAGTCCATCATCTGAATCCACTCCGAACAAAAAGCACCGTCCTCACATGCCTTGAAACAGTACAGGGTCGAGATCAAGTCTCGCTCACCGCTGCAAAGAAAGGCATGGTGCGAGTTCAGCGCATGGCAGAGTGGACACCTGCTGAGTCTGCCACCATCGTCGACCGCATCACTAACTCACAGCTGGACTTGTTGGAATTAACGAGCCGGGTTTGGGTGCCTGCACCATTGGTGGAAGATCGTTTTCCAGCACTCGTGCATGCGTTCACAACCAAAGTCGGCAAGAGGCAGCGACCAGACACATCCACGACGACATCCACAGTGACAACTCATCAGGGCATGGAGATCATCGAACTAACTGATTCCGAGTCCGACAGAGTGTCACATAATCCAAAGAGGAGGAGACGTGCTTTTGATGCTTATACCTTAGAGGTCTGGACCTTACTCAGTCAGACTGAGTGTTCTTTTTACACCAATGCCATTTTTTGTATAGTACTTGTATCTATGTCCACAATAGCCTAAATTCAATTTTGTGTATAGTACTTGTCCACGATAGCATATCTCCATCATTCCGTCTTTCTAACATCCGTCTGTGAGTTTGGGTGAGCAAGTGACATCATCTGATGGAGTGCTGCGAACTCACCATCTCCAGAAAGCTGGCACTCTCAATCTCGCTGGCTTCAGGGCACCAGAAAGAGTCACGGTCTGCTGGAGGGACAGAGGCATCAGTCTTGGCCCATTTAGCAGCAGCGGGCATTGGCGCTCAGTGACCAGAAGCAGGCTCACTTGGGCTGCTCATGCTGACACTGGCCATATCTGACATCTGCAGCATTCACGTCCATTCAGGTAAGCAGGTGCCAATGGACTGCTAACTCACCGTCTCCGTCTCCAGTGGCCAACAGCTGATAGTGCACTTGCTGTAGCGCTCCCAGCTGCGATTACATTTGGTGCGACAGATGGCTGCCAGATTCGAGGGAGGGAATGAGGCGATATTGGCACAGTTGTTGGCGCCTCCATGTCTGCACTCTTCACCGTGCCTGTTATGTTCCCATTCTTTGGTGATGGTGACGAAGCACGGCATCCATGTGTAGAAGCTGCGGATCGGGATGGTGGGGCGCCACCAGTGGTATGTCGTGAAGAGCCCAACAAGAATGAGGACGACCATGAGAATTGCAAGAGCAGCCTTGCTGACACCACCAGTGGTGGAGCCAGGGGCAATGGCTCGGCGAACGACCTAGACCAACGAGTGAGTCAGCGAGGGGACAAAAATCGCAAGGGAATCCCAACACCAAAAAAAGAAAAAGACCCCAAGCCAGGCGTGACTGTAAGCCCCTCAATGAACGTTCAGGAGATCGATCCACGGCAAGTGCCGAACATCACGCCCCCCAGCGGACAGTTTTTCTTGTGAGAGAAGTCACTGTCGTCAGGGATTATGATAGCTTTCTATCATTCACCGATTGGCTGCCTGTCAAGGCAGATCTCTTCTTATACCCCATCAATAATCCTGTCGACACCTTGCACTCTAGTCTCCACTTTAAAGTCCCAATGAGTATTCGGGCCGGTCAGGTACATCTTCCTCATCTTGTGTTGACATTGCACTCACACATACCTATGGCACCCTCATCAGCCTGACACACCAGTCTCACCCCATCGTGTCCCCAACATTTGTTTGGGTGCAATAAGGATGTGGAGTTGACTTTCGATGAGAAGAAAGGCCTTTATGAGAAGGGTCTCATGCCAGTTCTTCGGGCCCTCAGTCCTGACACAGTGACCAATTGGCCTGTCAACTACGAGGGTGCACAAACTCGTGCAAGGAAGACCCGTGGTCTGTTTCAATATGGCACTCGTCCGTTCTCTGGTGCTCATGTCAGGCGTCTCGGGTTCGACCTAGCTGAACAATTAGCTGATGAATTCCGGTGGGCAGAAGGGATGCTCTTCATGGTCCAGATGCAAGGTGTGAAGGAGGCCACCAACATTATCCTGATGACATGGACAGTGCGGAGGTTGCATTGCAGAATGCTCTCAGTGATTTTCATTATGACGAAACTGATGGAATGTATCTGCTGTCATTTTCAGCGACGAGGTCTTCGATACTATCGAAGAGGGCGACAACATGTCTGATCGCTCTTCCTTTAGCTGCGATGAAGATGTCCAAGATACTAGCATTGAGTAAGTATTTTGCCCTTTGCTCATGCATGCCACTCATTGACATGGTTGCATAGTCAAGATCGGCTGCAGATAGGCTATGCCACCCTAGCCAAAACTTTGCCGTGGTTTCACAAAAGAGGTTCAGAGATAGAGTACAATGAATACTCGCATATGTTAAAGATGGTTTGTCTTTAATTTCAACAATTGTGTCATGGTTGAGTCTTTGTCTAGCATCAACAGAGGGCTAATGGTGCTCACGGAGATGACACCTTGAAGCTGAAGACTCCTGTTTCAGAATGGGTCAATCGCGAATTCAAGCCACTTCCCCCTGTTGACCATGACAATAAGCATTTATGTGGATTTGCCCATGATGTGTGTGGCAAGTTACTCTGTCCGGCTGAGCTTGGTTGGGACAATCCAGAGCAAGTAGTGCACTCACTATCTCGAGACCCGATACTCATCAGTTAACCAGAGTAAGGACAGGAATTTGACATCACTCAGATGGCTATATCGTCACAGATCTGTATTTTTCCGCCTTCTTGTATGATAAGGACACCACCAATCCAAATGATCTTGAGGAAGGTCTTTTCAAGGGCAAACTGCTTATTCAGGTTTGTCGTGCCAAAGCATTCTGACAGCAAACTGACTGATATTTGCAGAGCTACAAAGCCGTGTTCATATCACCCTCCTCAGCAAAGGACGTTGAAGGCAACAGCAATGGCGCAGATGTCATCAGCAACAACCGATGGGTTAAGAAGTCCTTATCTGGAATCAAGGTCAAGAAACACGTAGTGCAAATCATCCACATGGACAAAGTCACTCCATGCTCGATCACATACATTGCATGTCAAGTAAGTTATGATACTTGGTCAGATTTATGACACATCTTCACTTTACACTGGCAGGTGTGACTCACACTCTCTTCTGTTACTTCATGGCGGTCCATGGATGGTGACTTCAACTATCTGCAATTCTGGTGGAGCATCATGGACTTCTTTGAAAGGGCCCCTGGCCGAAAAGCGCATCGCAGGGTAGAAAGACTACTTGAGTGGTGGACTAGGTACATTATCTATACTCCAAACTATGCCTTGCCTGAACTCTGTTTTTAGAAAAGTTTTTGGAAGGAATCACCGAGGCAAACTTAGTGATGCAGCAAAGGCCAATTTGTCTGTCAATGCTCTCGCAAGGCAGAGGGAACAATGTGATGATGCTGCATTTGATTCACCCTAGGTATAGTGTTGTAACCCATAGATCTCTCAGAATCGTGGTTTACTAGTTAGTTTGCCGATAATGCCATGGCTCGATATTATTTGCTTGGTGTGAAATAAATTTGATGTCATGGTTTAACAAGAATTGTTCCAAATACAAGGTAAGATGAATCTGAGAAGTGACAAACTAAATAGATCAAGGAAAATAGAGGCAACTCGGTGACAGCAAAGGACTAGACAATCTCTCATACATTTCCTTATCACACTTTTTATACTTTCTATACGACAGGTATGGTATCAATCACATACCATGCATGACATCCACCCCACACAAAAAATCGCAACTGTCCTCAGTTGAGGTGTTCATCATAATTTTTTTATCTGTTTTGTCTCCATTGATTTTCTGGGTTTGCGAGGTAAAAACATCTCTCCAAAAACCGGAAAATTTCGAAATATACTGCACAAGTTGGACATAGTTGTTGTAATACTGCCTGGTGATGTCTGTCCCAGTAGTATAACATTTGTTGATAATGAATACTGATGTCATGAAAAATGAAATCCTCATGAAGTTCATTACAGTTCTTCAGGAGAATGTCAAAGAAACTGGAAATTTGATTCTGCAAACTGGATTCATATATATGGTCTTTACCGTTCATTGTGTTATTCGTCCTCTGAGAGGGAAGAAGAATCTGATTCAGATGGTGAAAAGTTTTCCTCAGAGTGTTGAGCATCGACAAGGGTGTCTGCAATGTCTTGCTAGGTAGGATCACTTCGGCTTATATATGGAATTAGTCTAAAGGCAGCTACACCACATCTAGACAGAGTTCCATTCATTTCTCTTAATATGTAAGATCCTCTTTTGGTTTGTCTCTCAACAACAAAGGGTCCTAAGTATATTGGTTTTGTTTTGCGATTCAATTCTTTCTCAATCTGAGTGTTATGGACTAATATGAGATCACCAGGATTGAATGATTTCTTATGCATCCTGAGGTGATATTTCTGTTCAAACTGAAGCTTGGAGTTAAATCTTGCCTTTTTCAAGGTCTTTGCAGCATGTCTCAAGTCTTCAGGTCTTCTTTCAATTTGGTGTATTCATAATGCAAGGAAGTCAACGGATTCATGTTCGCGTGAAATCCTTCAACAAGGAATGTAGCCCCACTTAAATCAAAAGGTAGAATGGGATGTACTCCATGTAGGAGGTAGAATGGTGAAAATCCAGTTGCACGGCTGGTTGTGATATTTTCGGCAAAGAGTGCCTGAGGAACCTTCTCAGGCCAACGTGAGATATGCTTTTTACAGCTTTTAATGATTGCTTCTCTTATGTTAAAATGTCCATGTTCAACTACCCCATGTGCTTGTGAATTGTAGGCTGAGATTTGAATCTGTGGAATGTCCACTTGCAGGAGTAATTATTGGAATGCTCCCTTAACTTCAGAGCCATTGTCTGTGACAATTTGTCCTATGGCACCATAGCAGCAATACAAGTCTTCCCAGAAGAACTTGGCCATAGCTTTAGCGGATGCAGAACATAATGCTCTTCCTTCTACAAATCATGAAAGATCATCTCGAGCTAACACTAGATGCTTCATACCATTTCTGGCAGGCATCTTGAGTATGTCAATATAAATCTTGGTGAAGATAGTAGCTGGTGTAGAAACAGTAAAAGGAATATGCATTTTCTTAGTAGTACGAATTTGGCAGTCATGGCAAGACTGCACATGGTGCTTAACATTGGTATACATGTGAGGCCAGCAAAATTGGTATGTATGGTTTCAAATGTAGACTGTACTCCTTTGTGGCCTAAGTCATCATGTGCACCGATAAGTATAGAAATACACTTGTCTGCGTCGAAAATTACTAGTAGAGGTGGTCTATCAAGCAGGCATTTATACCTTTTTGCCCTTCTGGATGAAAAACCTAGTGGTTCACTTGACAAACTTGGTACATTTTGCAGTAGTGTCCGAAGCTAGGAGCTTCTAATGTTGTAGATGTCTGTCAATGTCTGCTCCTGATCAGCAGATGACAGGAATACAGATGGCAGGTTACATGGATCATACTGAGATTTTGAAGATTTGTAAGAGATAAATAAGGCTATGTCAGTCCAACCAAGAGTCATCTTCAGGCGAACTACTTCATTTGAACCGAGAGGGCATTTAGATAGTCCATCTGGTCCTTCAAAACTAGTTGCTGGTATGTGGTGAAGTGTAAATTGAATAGAAGAATTTCTTGTATCCACCTATTTATTGTTGCATTTGGTTGAAGGTCAGGCTCATTTAGCATGCCCTTTATATACTTGGCATCAACTTCAACATGTATTTTGTACTCCAATGATATGGAGTCGATAATGTCTTAAAGCACAGAAAAGTCCATAGAGCTCTAACTTAGGCTGAGAGTAACATGGTTCAGGATCTCCCATAGGTAAAGAACCATATCATGCTGGACGTCTTTTTCCTTCATCATCAATTTGAGATAGGATGAATCCTACAGCTATATAGCTGGAATCAACTGAAATGTAGACTGGGTTTGAAGTGGTATAGTCAATGCTTCTCATAGCTGGCACTGAGATACATTGCTTCAAATTTCG
>JABBWD010000164.1:0-42273 GCA_016628565.1 Suillus placidus
GAACACGAGTAGTGCAGCCTTGTGCACTGATCACCAGTCTTTTACATCCCTCCGGCACCAGGCCATAAAACTACTCTTCCCGAGGGTGTCAAGGCGCAATCCGCATTGCGTGTATCACAAGGTGAATTTCGCCAGTCACAAAGAAGTCATGTCTGATCAACTGCCATACCAGTGCGATGATCTATTGCCACTTCTGGGAGCAGCTAAACAGATCACGTTCTAACCTGTGTTCTCAGGACAAAATATACCCCCATCGAAGGTCCGTGACGCTCGGAAATCAAGCCATTTCGCTGGCAGTTGCAAAAACTGCTAAGCTCTGGGTAGAGTTGATGTGGCTGGGCCACATTTCGTGACCGTACAGATCGACAGTATTGGTACCTTGGTAAAACATGATCATAGCATTGTAGGGACCAGCCTCGCGCCGAGAAGTTGGTTCGGAGGCACATCTTCTATGTGTACTGGTGGTGTGTTTTTCCTTTGGTTATGCTTTGGATGCTGATACAGAACCTTTATTGTAGTTCTGGATGTTGAACTTATGTCTTATGCTGTGCAACACGACGTGCTTCGCTGGAAAGATACCACTGCTAGCCGAGAATCAATTCATGCTGTAGCCATGTGAGAAGCAGTACTGCAGTGGGTTGATGTCACTTATTTCCTCGGTGCTTCACTGGGAAATGTACATATTAATATAAGTACTTGTGCTACAGGAGCCATGTTTGTAAAAGACTTTGGAATTCAGAACGGTACTAATTACTTAGTGGTGACACGCAAAAGCCACACCATATTAATTGTCTAGACCCCAGAGGACTAGCCAATTGGAACAATCGTGGGAGAAAGTAGTGAGCGTCTAACACCTCGACTTGATAAGTACGTGTTGCGGATAACTTTCCGAGTCAAAAGCAATACCATTGCATCACCCTTCATGAGATAGCTTGGCAAGGTAACTATCATAACGCCCATCACTTGCTGAATCTGTGCCTGTGCCTGTCTGTAGTCTGGGCCAGATTAGCGCGCGACAAAACCCGAAAACATTTAGAGGTCCACAAAGTAGTCGCGGCCAGTGCCAATAGATCTACGTTGTCGTACCGCAGTCGCACGATGCTGTGTACGTTGAAAGATTCATTTGCGTTAAGCGCAGAGCACCAACTCAAGACAGGAATGCGCCTTGCTTTTAGGTACGGAGATATCGAGTTCTGAGGTGGAATGTTTGACCCTGCGCTAGGCGGACTGCATTGAGAACGGCGCTGACAAGGCTGCGAGATTGTGAGTAGCTTGGCGCGTGGATATGAAGCTTTAAGGTACCTCAAAACTCAAACATTGACGGCCAGCGCTATACAGCTCAAAATAGATTCTGGAATGCGGGTGATCGACAACCTTTACTACTCGGCCACGGCGGAGTACTTTGATAGCGAACCCTCCACGCCAAAACCGTGGTGGCGAGGAACTAACTTGGACTGTTCTGATCCTATTGAACCAAGAAGAACCAAGAAGAACGAGGTCAACAGAAAGCTTTGAATGATTGAAATCGCAGGTACTATCGTGATATGTAGCCGAGCTATCTCAACTCCACGTGAGGAACTCTCAAGTCAACCGTTTCGCAAATGCCAGCGAAGACGATTTGACTGCCGACCCGTGACTGAGCTTCAGTGGAGGTACAATGTGTCCTATGTAGTGACAACACAGGTCATCTGATTGGCTACCCCCTGAAGGCTTGAAGTAGGAACGGCAAGTTGGTCAGACATGACTTTACTTGTGAGGGACGGAATTTACCTTGTGATCCTCACGCGAAGTGATTAATTGCGCCTTGGGACCTGCGGGAAGAGTGGCTTTGTGGCCCAATCCGGGACAGATTAGTAAAAGACTTGCGATCAGTGCGGAAGCTTGCGGAAGGCTGCCAGCCTGAGCGCCCACAGTACTACTTACTCGGAGTACTACAGAGCATTAACCACAAATTGGCTGCTGATCAATTCGCTCAACAACTAGAGTGGAGCTTTCGAGCCAACGTCATCTGAGACGTCCTAGACCACTGGCATGACTCGGAAGCGTCTCGTCATTTTCGGTCCTAGCGATAAACCCGACCATGTACATTTAATTAAATCTATGATGAAGTACGTGTTGCGGTCCGTGGACAACTTTCAAACTCGTCGAATTGGCCCTTGGGTGACACCGTGACTCTACTTTTGGCTCCGACATCGGAAAGTTCGCTGCCGGAAGGTTATATCGTGAATTGCTCGGCAACTAGTAGTCCGTGATGATACCTGTGACTCAGTGAGGCTGTGATTCTAATCATGCGGGTTGGTGTTTTACTATGTGTTTTATCTCTAATAGCCCTACTGACCTCGTTTAATGGGATCCGAACGATCCAAGGTAGTTCTGCATTTGGACTTGGAAGCCTGGGACCTATTTTGGGTGGCGTTACTGGCGTAGCGGGTGCCCGGTGCCCTCAATCTTTGAGTGCCGATGTAGTACCTTCATATCCGCGCGTCAAGGAACTTACCATCTCTCAGCTTATGGGCGCTGTTCTTGATGCAGCCCACCCTGCGAAGGGTCACACAACCGACCATTCGGGACTAGAAGCCTAATTTCCGTACCTGCAAGCAAGGCGCCTTCCCATCCTGAGTGGGTGCTCGGCACTTGATGCAACTATTCAGTCAAATTTTGTCAGCCAAGGTAATGTGCACGTGCTCTCTGCTGACACTGACTGCTCAAAGCTTTATGGACCACTCTAATCAGGTCTTGTCTGCATGTTACGTTTTGGCCTGGACTAGGGACATTAACTTGAACGGATAGGCACAGGCTAAGGGTGTTACCTAATCCCCTTACCAGGCGTGTCATGAAGGGTCCCCACGACGTTATTGCTCAAAATCCGACATGTCTAGGAGAAGCAACCGCATCTAAAAATTCGAGTTGGTCGAACTACCTTTTGACCTGCTTCTGAGCAGTTCCGTTTTGGTTTAGCTCAGGTTTGTGTTCGTAAATACGCATTTTTGGTTTAATTTGGACCCTGACCAGGATGTAAGTGCAATTTATGTCGTGATTGCGCGATTATCAAGATTATCGAACGAAATCATTGTTATCTATGTACTAGTAGATTATCAAACAGAATCATACTAGCTATAGGGTATCACCATCTCCGGCGACACTGCGTATTTGCGACGGCCCAACGTCGAGTATGTCCAACAAGAAAGTCTCTAACGCAAGTTTATCTTCTCCCTCGAGGCCGTTGAGAATTTTGCGGATCTCGATGAATTTGTTGTAATGGACGAGACCCATGAAGGGATCGACGGACGGTCTATCCATCTGCTGCTCGAGCAGCACGCTACGAGCGTTTCTTTTTCAACAACTTCGCGGACAAAGAAAGTTACCATACATTTAGTACCGAGTTTGCGTAGACAGCAGCATGATCAATTGTATTTGAATCTATCGCATCTATCGTATCGTATCTCTGAGCCCATCGCATCTTATCAATGAAAGATAACTTGGCTTATATCTTATCAGCTGGATGTGGTGAGTAATATTGGCATTCAGGCATCTCCACCAATCGCATGAGTTCGCTACTGAAGTCGTAAGCATTCGTAAGTGTTCGTAACGCGCGTAAGTTAAGCGTTCATTTCAGTCGTTTTGCAGATGCGCTGTGCACGTTTACGCCAAGCTTTGGAGGGCCTGGGATCATCATTCTGAAAAATTGTTTGCAGCCTGCTCCTGGTGTACATAATATGGTTCCGACCTCAGGACCACACCGCATTCCGCTGCTTGGCAGAAAGACGGCATGCTAGTGCCCCTGCTCCTTCAGACTTATTTAATGGACGGAGCAGTTGTGATAAACTAAGTTATTCCCAACAACTCACACCGTCTCAACCCAAGTCATCTAGGTTCACTTTATCATTAACAGCAAAATGTCAAAAATGCTATTGATCTTCTGTGATGGGACCGGCATGGACGGTAACCTGTCGCATCACAGTAAGGAGATGATTTCTCGTCCTTCATATTGTCTGACGGATCGAGCTATAGACCATGTTGCTCAATCTACCGAAGGCGACGTGAATGCAGTTCGCGAGAATACCGGTCAGCAAATTGATCTCCATCGTTCCAATCAGAAGCTGAACGTATTGCTGCAGATATTCCAGCGATGATCCCATCGCAGACCCGTAGGAAAACTCTTGGATCCACACGGTCTCTACTCACTCAGTATATCTAGCTGGCAGCGAAAATGATAACAAGCATTATCCAACGAATGTTATCCGCCTTGGTAAGTCATCACTGGTATTTTCCTGGTAGAACCTGAAAATACAACACGAATACAAGCACGATCCGTCAAATCTCAGACTGCGTGAGCACTTGACTGATTTCTCTCCAGGTTTGTTCTGATGTCTGTGTAGCGACGGGAAGAAGAAGCAGATTGTCTTCTACCAAAGCGGAGTTGGTTCGGAGGCAGATTTCACGGGAATTTCAGCGGCGGGGACTTTGATGTTGAGTAAGTTGTCTGAAGCTGGGAAAATTGCCGAACTTACGGGATCACACCATTTAACTCAGAGGCAATGGGCACCACTGTCGGTCAGTCTACTGTTTCTCCTAGGAGGGTGATGAGCATCTGATGGTGATAAACGCTCTCCAGCGAGCAAAATTCGGGATGCCTATGCATTTCTCGCTCAGAATTTTGAAGATGGAGATGAGATCTGTATATTTGGGTGAATATAAATCTGGTTGCTTTTCGAATCTGGTCTCATCATGCTGACTTATCATTTTCCAGATTTTCCAGGTGATGTGTACCACATTTCTCGCGAGACCCGTCTTTAACCTTCAACATGGCTCAGAGGCGCCTACACGGCGAGAAAGCTTTCTGGGTTGATCGTGAGTAATCCCAATCATGATGAATTCTCCCGTTAGACGAATGTTGTAGGATCGTATTGGGTTACTTCCACGACGAAATCTCGGACAATTCTTCCTGATTTGGAGTCAACTTGTGAAGCACAAGACCCCTACCATCCCAAGCGACACCAGACATCCAAGAATCAAGTGAGTTGCCCTGATATTATGTCTTTCCGTTTCTTGCTCAACCAGTGGGAAAGGTGCGTGGGTGTATGGGATACGGTTGGGTCGGTTGACTCGACTATCGATGCGCTCGCAATAAAGGATACAAGTCTTCCGGTAACAGTTGACATTGCGCTTCACGCACTTGCACTCCACGAGAACAGAGAGAAATTCCTGCCTACGTTATGGACCACGCCCCAGAGTGAATTGGCTCCTAATCAGACTTTGAAACAGGTAGATGCTTTGATGCGCAGTAACTCCTAGCTCCAGTGCTGAGATTGTTGTAGGTATGGTTCCCGGGAGCCCACTCCGACGTGGGCGGCGGTTACGAGCGTCGGGAACTTGCAGACATCGCTCTCTTCTGGATGGTGGTACGTGAAGTTATTTAATCGGGAACTGTCCAGTAATTTATTGGCTCTTACTAGGGAGAGATTAAATCCTTCATTGAGCTAGACCTCGAGTTCTTGCGATCAACCAGGCAGCACCAGCCCGAGCCTTGGGGAACCTCTCAACCCACCAACGAGTATATGAATTGTCTCCGCACAATGCGGGCCGTGTTCGGTTGCAAGACCCGACTCGAGAGTAAACTTATCACAAAGCACTCCACTTTTCACCAGAGTCTCGCGGTCTCTCCTCAGGTCCTCAAGTCTCCAGACAATATGACCACCACCATCAAAATTCTGAAAGCACTCGGTTCGGGATTCAATTCACAATATGCTCCTCTGAACGAGTTTGAGGCATATTGCAAGAACAACTGGAAGAACACCCGGGTACGTGACACAGAGTTGGTTTCTTCCATTCTCTCATTGTTCTTGCGCTTCAGATGGGCACGTTAGATCCTGCTATCTTCGGCAGCCCGCGCGATGTTATCCCTCCTCCGGCCTACTGGGTGAGAGGCATTGTTCTTCTCCTCGTTTGTTGGCAGATAACCCATGCCACGTAAGACTGCCGAAAGCCCCCAGGGCTTTGTACCGTCTGCAGCCATTCAAGGAGGTCACGAGTCAAAGGGCGCCCCCCTTTACATTGCACGAGCACCATATGAGGTGAGCTTGACACATCCTTTCAGTTTGATCAGGATGTCTTATGTGGGGAATTATGCAGGCCGGCATTCGTAAGTTCTGATACTGCCACGTTGCCCAAAGCATTCATAATTTCATCTTTCTGGAAAACAAGATCCAGGCAGAGCTTCTATTCAGAATAAGAGTGTGTACATCGGCTACAATCACAAAGAAATTGCTGTAAGTTTCCTCTCGCATTAAGACATGTTTCATCACAACTTTCTCTTCAGATATCTGCGAAATATGAATTTCTGGTGGGAGATGAGAGCTCCGTTCGCTGGATTCTCATTGACGGCCCACTAACTACCGAGAAACTGGGCGGCGCTGTTGCTGTGTGGTGGGTCTACCTCGCAAGAGTGTCTTGTCTTTCCTAACATAATGTCTGGTCATCCAGTGGAGGATCGGAGGCGGACGGAGCACCCCTCTACATCGCCCAAGCGGCTATGAAAGGAGGCGTTCTGTGTGGCAAAGTCAGAGATAATAACACTGGTTAGTATGTGTTCAGTGCTCCTCGAACCTGGTTTTAATCACCCTCTCTTGTAGCTAAAATTCCATATGGTGGCTCCGAAATCGACGTGAAAACCTACAACGTTCTTGTATTTGCTTGATGGGTGTTTCAGTGTTTCAGCTCGACGGCGCTAAAGAATGTTTCTTAAATTACCTCCCTAGTCGATTTGCATACATGTAGTCTTATCTTAGTTTAGGTTTAGCGTCAGGTTCTGTACGATTTATACGAGGCGGCCAATTGCCACCTTCATGGTGAAGATTTGTTCAATAAGTAATCTTTGTCGACAAACGTCGAAAAAGTGCTATGCATCATACAATCAGCTGAAGTAGTACCTGTGCCACGCCAGCATCAATGCATCACATGCGACAACCGCCGATTCCAAACCAAGACAAAGGTGCACATGCAACAGTCGAGTACAATGAGGATGTATGTGCCCCAGAACACTCCCGTCTAAGACTTTGATCAACCACCGTCATGCCAACAACTAGCAACATGCAGATTCTGCACGCAGTAAGAGTGGCACGAGCTTGAAGTCGCTTCTCAAATGGTACCAAGCAGAAGAAAAGGCCGATTGGTTGAGTAAGAATACGGTGCATTCCGGATATGAGCACTAGGATGAATGTAGCTGATTCAACCGATCTTCGAGGGCAGCGCCGCACACATGCAGAATGCACAAACAGCAAGATATGGGCAATGGCAGCAAATATTCGACACTGTAGCCACTATCGGAAACGTTACCTGCTCGACACTCCAGATGGGGCAGTCCATATGCATGGTAAATTTGGAATGGTGAATGACTTCGAGCATCACTCGTCCTTTGCGTCTGGAGTGGGAGAGAGAAAGTGAATGGGATTCAGTGGGTATGTACAGTGTAGATGATGCCCTGTGTGTTAATGGGGTCAATGAGAGCTACAGCCTACAAGAAAAGACTGAAGCCTGGGGAGTGCCGCCAAGAAGACCTGGAGTCCACCAAACACCAGCAGGACGCAGGACGCGACGACGGGACAACAGATGGCGGCACGGGCATGCCCCAAAACTGTAAGAAGCATGATTATGCCTGCAGCATACGCGGTAAGCAAAAATGTGAGGCAAGGCGTTGACCACCTGATGGTGATCAGGAGATGCGATAAGATCCTTGTTGTTTGCCTAGAAAAAGCTCTTCGCCCCTTTTCAAACTCCGTGCTTCGCCTGCCAAATCTCTCCGAGATCGACCAGCCTGGCTACGCCACTCGACTTGTCCGTAGTTATATAAGCCAGGCTGGTATCGAGCCTAGTTCGACTTGACAAAGTACGTGTTGCGAGTCCGGAGGATTAACGTGCAGAGAAGAGAAGACATGTGTCGAAGATAGCAAGATAGACCAATTGCAAACGAAGTAGGGAACTCAACATATCTGCCAACATTTTGGGTGGCGTATTAGCAGTGCCCATGTAGTACCTTGCAAGGAACTTACCATCTCTCAGCTTATGGGTGCTGTTCTCGATGCAGCCCACCCTGCGAAGGGTCGCACAACCGGCCAGTCAGGACTCGAAGCCTAATTTCCGTGCCTGCAAGCAAGGCGCCTTTCCATTCTGAGTGGGTGCTCGGCATTTGATGCAACTATTCAGTCAAATTTTATCAGCCAAGGTACATTGAATGTGCACGTGCTCTCCGCTGACACTGACCACTCTATCAGGTCTTATTATGTTACATCCTCAGGACCACACCGCATTTCACTGCTTGGCAGAAAGATGGCATGCTAGTGTCCCTGCCCAGTTGATCGTGACCTGTTGAAATGGTCCAGACTCCTTCAGACTTATTTAATGGACGTAGCAGCTATCGTGAGTCGTAGCAAACTAAGTCATTCCCAACAACTCCACCGTCTCAACAGGTTCACTTTATCATTAACAGCAAAATGTCAAAAATGCTATTGATCTTCTGTGATGGGACCGGCATGGACGGTAACCTGTCGCTGCACAGTAAGGAGATGATTTCTTGTCCTTCACACATTATCTGACAGATCGAGCTCTAGGCCATGTTACTCGATCTACCGAAGGCGACGTGAATGCAGTTCGCGAGAATACCGGTCAGCAAATTGATCTCCATCGTTCCAATCAGAAGCTGAACGTATTTCTGCAGATATTCCAGCGATTCCAGCGATGATCCCATCGCAGACCCGTAGGAAAACTCTTGGATCCACACGGTCTCTACTCACTCAGTATATCTAGCTGGCAGCGAAAATGATAACAAGCAGTATCCAACCAATATTATCCGCCTTGGTAAGTCATCACTGGTATTTTCCTGGTAGAACCTGAACATACAACACGAATACAAGCACGATCCGTCAAATCTCAGACTGCGTGAGCACTTGACTGATATCTCTCCCGTTTTGTTCTGATGTCTGTGTAGCGACGGGAAGAAGAAGCAGGTTGTCTTCTATCAAAGCGGAGTTGGTTCGGAGGCAGATTTCGCGGGAATTTCATTTGTTTCAGCGGTGGGGACTTTGATGTTGCGTAAGTTGTCTGAAGCTGGGAAGGTTGCCGAACTTACGGGATCACACCATTTAACTCAGAGGCAATGGGCACCACTGTCGGTCAGTCTACTGTTTCTCCTAGGAGGGTGATGAGCATCTGATGGTGATAAACGCTCTCCAGCGAGCAAAATTCGGGATGCCTATGCATTTCTCGCTCAGAATTTTGAAGATGGGGATGAGATCTGTATATTTGGGTGAATATAAATCTGTTTGCTTTTCGGATCTGGTCTCATCATGCTGACTTGTCATTTTCCAGGTTTTCCAGGTGATGTGTACCACATTTCTCGCGAGACCCGTCTTTAACCTTCAACATGGCTCAGAGGCGCCTACACGGCGAGAAAGCTTTCTGGGTTGATCGTGAGTAATCCCAATCATGATGAATTCTCCCGTTAGACGAATATTGTAGGATCTTATTGGGTTACTTTCACGACAAAATCTCGGACAATTCTTCCTGATTTGGAGTCAACTTATGGACCACAAGACCCCTACCATCCCAAGCGACACCAGACATCCAAGAATCAAGTGAGTTGCCCTGATATTATGTCTTTCCGTTTCTTGCTCAACCAGTGGGAAAGGTGCGTGGGTGTGTGGGATACGGTTGGGTCGGTTGACTCGACTTTCGATGCGCTCGCAATGAAGGATACATGTCTTCCGGTAACAGTTGACATTGCGCTTCACGCACTTGCATTCCACGAGAACAGAGAGAAATTCCTGCCTACGTTATGGACCACGCCCCAGAGTGAATTGGCTCCTAATCAGACTTTGAAACAGGTAGATGCTTTGATGCGCAGTAACTCCTAGCTCCAGTGCTGAGATTGTTGTAGGTATGGTTCCCGGGAGCCCACGCCGACGTGGGCGGCGGTTACAAGCGTCGGGAACTTGCAGACATCGCTCTCTTCTGGATGGTGGTACGTGAAGTTATTTAATCGGGAACTGTCTAGCAATTGATTGGCTCTTACTAGGGAGAGATTAAATCCTTCGTTGAGCTAGACCTCGAGTTCTTGCGATCAACCAGGCAGCACAACCCCGACCCTTGGGGAACCTCTGAACCCCACAACGAGTATATGAATTGTCTCTTAGCAAAGCGGATCGCGTTCGGTTGCAAGACCCGACTCGAGAGTAAACTTATCACAAAGCACTCCACTCTTCACCAGAGTCTCGCGGACTCTCCTCAGGTCCTCAAGTCTCCAGACAATATGTCCACCACCATCGAACTTCTGAAAGCACTCGGTTCGGGAATCAATTCACAATATGCTCCTCTGAACGAGTATGAGGCATATTGCAAGGACAACTGGGAGTACACCCGGGTACGTGACACAAAGTTGGTTTCTTCCATTCTCTCATTGTTCTTGCGCTTCAGATGGGCACGTTAGATCCTCCTATCTTCGGCAGCCCGCGCGATGTTATCCGTCCTCTGGCCTACTGGGTGAGAGGCATTGTTCTTCTCCTCGTTTTTTGGCAGATAACCCATGCCACGTAAGACTGCCGGCGGCCCCCAGGAATTTTTACCGTCTGCAGCCATTCAAGGAGGTCACGAGTCAGATGGCGCCACCCTTTACATTGCACGAGCCCCATATGAAGTGAGCTTGACACATCCTTTCAGTTTGATCAGGATGTCTTATGTGGGAAATTATGCAGGCCGGCATTCGTAAGTTCTGATACTGCCACGTTGCCCAAAGCATTCATAATTTCATCTTTCTGGAAAACAAGATCCAGGCAAAGCTTCTATTCAGCAGAAGTGTGTGTACATCAGCTACGACTGCAAAGAAATTACTGTAAGTTTCCTCTCGCATTAAGACATGTTTTCTCACAACTTTCTCGTTAGATATCTGCGGAATATGAATTTCTGGTGGGAAATGAGAGCTCCTTTCGCTGGATTCTCATTGATGGCCCACTCACTACCGAGAAACTGGGCGGCGCTGTTGCTGTGTGGTGGGTCTACTTCGCAAGAGTGTCTTGTCTTTCCTAACGTCATCCAGTGGAGGAACGGAGGCGGATGGAACACCCCTCTACGTCGCCCAAGCGGATATGAAAGGAGGTGTTCATTGTGGTAAAGTCAAAGATAATGACTGTGGTTAGTATATGTTCAGTGCTCCTCGAACCTGGTTTTAATCACCCTCTCTTATAGCTTGTATTCCATATGGTGGCTCCGAAATTGTCGTGAATAGCTACAACGTTCTTGTATTTGCTTGATGGGTGTTTCAGTGTTTCAGCTCGACGGCGCTAAAGAATGTTTCTTAAATTACCTCCCTAGTCGATTTGCATACATGTAGTCTTATCTTAGTTTAGGTTTAGCGTCAGGTTCTGTACGATTTATACGAGGCGGCCAATTGCCACCTTCATGGTGAAGATTTGTTCAATAAGTAATCTTTGTCGACAAACGTCGAAAAAGTGCTATGCATCATACAATCAGCTGAAGTAGTACCTGTGCCACGCCAGCATCAATGCATCACATGCGACAACCGCCGATTCCAAACCAAGACAAAGGTGCACATGCAACAGTCGAGTACAATGAGGATGTATGTGCCCCAGAACACTCCCGTCTAAGACTTTGATCAACCACCGTCATGCCAACAACTAGCAACATGCAGATTCTGCACGCAGTAAGAGTGGCACGAGCTTGAAGTCGCTTCTCAAATGGTACCAAGCAGAAGAAAAGGCCGATTGGTTGAGTAAGAATACGGTGCATTCCGGATATGAGCACTAGGATGAATGTAGCTGATTCAACCGATCTTCGAGGGCAGCGCCGCACACACTTCGAGGGCAGCGCCGCACACATGCAGAATGCACAAACAGCAAGATATGGGCAATGGCAGCAAATATTCGACACTGTAGCCACTATCGGAAACGTTACCTGCTCGACACTCCAGATGGGGCAGTCCATATGCATGGTAAATTTGGAATGGTGAATGACTTCGAGCATCACTCGTCCTTTGCGTCTGGAGTGGGAGAGAGAAAGTGAATGGGATTCAGTGGGTATGTACGGTGTAGATGATGCTCTGTGTGTTAATGGGGTCAATGAGAGCTACAGCCTACAAGAAGACATGGAGTCCACCCAACACCAGTAGGACGTAGGACGCGACGACGGGACAACAGATGGCGGCACGGGCATGCCTCAAAACTGTAAGAAGTATGATGATACCTGCAGAATACGCGGTAGACAAAAATGTGAGGGAGGGCGTTGACCACCTGATGGTGATCAGAAGATGCGATAAGATCCTTGTTATTTGCCTAGAAAAGCTCTTCGCCCCTTTCCCAGACTGTAGGAAAAGCATACACTAGCACCGAGATTGAAGTGGGACGAATGTTTTCCACCGTCGGGAGAAGGAAAAAGCCTTGCGACATAGGGTGGAATTCATTGATGCTGGCTTGGTCCCAGAGAGCAGAGTCGGCTGCTGCAAGGCAAGCAGCATCTAGAGCGCCTAGGGTTGCCAGCGTATCGACTGTGATGTGGGAAAGAGTAAGACACTTGGCCGCTGGAGTCTTCGGGTGTCGCTTTATGAGCTCCCTCCTACACATACGAGAGCCTAGAGGCTGATTCCATGAGATATCCCAGACATGTCTTTAGAGATTGCACCACCCGAACGAGATCCAGCCCCGAAAGCGGGACATGAGCAAAGTTGAAACTCGTTGGCGGGCAGGGTGGGACGTGAATATTTGAATATGTGGATATTTAATTGGACCGCGTCACACAGCCACAACTGTATGGAAGACAGGACGGCCGCGCTCACTTAGTCATGTCACGAACACATATAAGGCAATAGGACTCCGTACACTTCGAACTGAAATAATCGTATCAAGGTCCGTCAAAATGTCTCCTAAGCATATACCTCCAATCCTACACTTCGAACTGAAATAATCGTATCAAGGTCCGTCAAAATGTCTCCTAAGCATATACCTCCAATCCAAATCCTGGCCACTTGCAGTAATAGTTACAAACATGCTTCGTCTCAAAGTCATCCACCATGCTTGCGATGTTTCCATCACCAAAAAGGTCGTTTCCATCACCGACCGAACTAGACAAGCAACTGTGATGAGGAAATGTCGCAATTAATACTAGCTGAAAATAAACGCACCGGTGGGTCAATATTTGAGGATCAGTCAAAAGCTCTGTGCTGCCTTGATAATCAGAAACAAAGGCTAAACCGTCTGTCTTCGCATACTGAATGTGCTGAGTGAAAGCAAGAAAGACGGCTAGGTCATAGCCATATTCATCGTCATCAAGTGACGGTTCACAGTCCTTATTATGGATAAACTTGGTAAATGTCTGATTACCAGGACTGTCGAATGTCACTGGCTCCTCAAGGAGATACACCGCTGAAAACGTCCCTGCCTTAATGTCTGTTGTGGGAGCTTGATTGGACGTCCCCTGAGTGTTCGACGAGTGATGAGAAAATGCTAAAGCAATCCCTGCATCCACGAAGCGCACGCGGGGTATTTGGAAAGATGGAGGACTCGATGCTGCATCGATACAGTGATCGATGTATTCATAAGTAAAGTTAAGGAGTGATTTCGCCCAGTACAACACGTTACTTTCGTTTAAGAGCTTTTGGAGCTCATCTGCTAATGCATAACGTGCGATCTTGAGGGTGTTGGATCCAGCAGCAGCGCCGGTGTGAGAGGAAGGTCTGTAGAATGGCCGCTTAACGATGACATCCTGCTGAGTGCGGGATCCAAGGCCACTGGAGGACAGAGGGGATAGTGATAGCCACCCTGGATGTGCTGTCTTGAAAGCACCGATCCCAATCATGCTGCGAAGGGGGACATCGATAGTGAGTTGGCCAATAGACGAATTGGAGATGTCAAGTTCGAATGAACGGTGTTGAGGAGTCTTCAAGATATCAGCTAGTGGACGCACAGGGATTTGATGGAATTGGATGTCCTCATTGCGTAGATCATAAACTAAACTCAATGCGCATTTAGATTCTAGAAATTAAGATGAGAATGAACTCTTACCTTTAGGTGCGCGTGCAGCATCCATGCTACCTCCATTTTTCAAGGCCTCTTTCAGATCATCACGGTCAGGGAGGCGAAATACATGCGCCAGCTTCTTACGGGGAGGTGAGACAGTACTACTTGTGGAGTCACTCTTGCCTCGAACATGAGCTCGCTTTGCTGATGTGCGCATCTGAGTGGGTGCTGTGAGCCATCAAACAACTGAGTAATGGTAGGATCACATACCGCAGTGGATAGACTATACAGAGGTTCCATGTCATTACCAAAAGGGTCGTCATCTTCTTCAAGTTGCGCAGCAAAAGGGTCTGGGTCTTCATAGTCGTCCAAGTCAGTACCGGCAGCATGAGGGTCTTGATCTTCAATATCAGTGTGGATGGATCGGCGTCGTTGAAGCTGTTCGTGCAAGGTTTCCTAAGAAAACTATGAGTTAGTTGACGCACAACACCTTGGACAAGTAAAATCTTACCTCTTCTTCAGTTCTTTCGAGCCATTCCTCATACTCACTCCACTGCGCTGCAGGCACAACAACCATGAGCGAGAATTTCTTAGTCTTGAAAGTCGTCGTCTTCGGTGCACGTCGAGATTGGACCAAGCACTGAGCCAAAAAGTACGGAATGGCAGGCAAATGCCCAGATAGGTCAACCCAGGCAGCATCTCGGACGACAAATTCATGAGTGCGCCATGGGAATCCCCTTCCGAATGTGAGGATTTTGGGTAGAATGGTATCAAATGCAATCGCTATGAGACTAGGGGCGTCCAAGCAAGCATCAATATCCTTCTTTCCTTCACATATATTCTGATATGCGCATCAGAAATATAAGAACACAAGAGAGATAGAAAAATTCATACCCCAAAGTTGATACCACGTCCGCTTTTCTTCCGTGAGTTTCCCTCATACACAGCTGTTATCTCTAATGTGATAGTCTCTGCAGGGGGTGGAGCGTATGCTAGTTTAGCCCATCGCTCACGCTCCAAACTATATTGAGCGTGGTGCGCTGAGTACCCTGTGGGACCAGGTACCCTATTCTGGCTGGAACTGACTGGTGGTTGTTGCCACGATAAAGGCACGGCAATATCTGGGCCTGGAAGGCGGCCCATATGCATAGCGCTACTCGAGGGCTGAGATAGGAAAGGAATCACGCGAGGGGGGTTGATAGTAGCTAAGAAATTCCGCCATTAAGATGTAATTACAAGTTCTAAGTAGAGAAATGGGACTTACATCTGCGCTGTGCAGCATTTACACTTTGCCGTATGACATTAGGATCAGGGAGTGATTGTGCAGCTAAATATAATCAATCGCATCATCGATCAAAAATTACATAGGAAATTTAAGTGTACTTACAAGAAGGGCGAACTGAAGAGGGTCAGACTGATGTTGAAAGCTTCTGTGCATATCGCAAGTAACATGCCCTACAGACGAAGCGACCAGGCTGGCTAGGCACAATGGTGGCAATGTAATGATATGGAGCGCCTTTCAGGATAATGCTACCACAAGCAGGTCGACCACAGATACGATCCTCCTTGGCAATAGCATCCTCAGTGAACTGAGATACAAGTTCCATGTTGGATTGTGCGATGAGGAGGAATGCTGTTAGAAAAATGGCCCTATGACACTTGAGAGACAGACTTATATATTGGACCATCCAGTACAACTCACCGCTTGCATCTAAGTTGAGGTTGATCCCGCAGCACTGAGGTGCATCCAGTAAGCTGAGAGTTGCCGAATTCTCCATGTTGGATAGGTAGGATCAGAGTCACCATGATTATGGTTATATTCAGTTGGTGTCCAGCCAAAACAGACTTGAACAGTGCATCGAGCATCCAGCGTGTTGATGTGTCGGACTTTTGTATCGGACTTCATTATTCTATAACCTTACACCCGGGCTCAGTACAGCCGCGGACTTGTTCATGTCGGACTTTTGTTCATGTTGGGCTCAGCCGCCATTTGTCGTGTCCAACCTGTAAGTGTTGTGTTCAGACAGCGTTGTGTTCAGTCTGCAAGACGTGCCTTGGTTATAATCTTGCTATATCTTGCTATATCTTGCTGTTGTTCAACCGCCTCTTATCTAAGATCTTGGTGTTCAAGTCAGTATTCAATGTGCCTGCATGACCGACTCTTATTAAATGATACATCTCGCTATGGACTAGGGTCAGTCAATTTCCGTTGATTAGTACTGCTTTCCTAATGTTTGTGGGTAGGATCACGAAGTTCAAAGAGATACGCAACGAAATGGGTCTTTTGCGTACCCGCAAGCAGAACCACTCCATTGATTCCATCCACGAAGCTATGATCGAGCTCCGCCAGGCATATCCAAATGCTGGTGTGCGGGAAATGGTAATTTTGCTATTTCACGAAAAGGAAATGAACGTGTCGAGGTAACTCATTCGATTACCATTGTTCTGTAAGGGATCTGACTAGCTATCATATAGAAATCTGGTGATATCATACTGTGCCACCTATGAAGCAGACCTTGTACGTCAACGCAAAGCCGGTCGCCTTAAGCGCAGGCGGTTCTGGGCTGCTGGTGTCAATGATATAATTGCCGTTGACCAGCATGATAAGTGGCTTTGATTCGGTCTTGGATTGCATACTGGGGTAGAGCCATTCTCCGGCCGTATAATGTGGATTCGGGTATGGCATTCGAACTGCAACCCTCAACTCATTCTCACATACTATCTCGATACCATCGAGAAACTGGGCCGTAAGTTTATTCAAATAACTATCTATTGCACTCTTTACTTATTCAAGTTGCCCTACCTGCATATGACAGACATTCCGATGGTGACTCAGAGCGATCCTGGCACTGAAAACTACGGAATCGCCAATGCACATACCATGCTGCGCCAAATGTACGATCCAGCACTGCAAGGTACATTACAACACCGTTGGATGCGGTCGAAGAAGAATGTGAAACCAGAGATCACCTGGTCGCAGTTACGGCGTCGGTTTACCCCTGGTTTCGAAACGCTTCTGGATGAAGGAGTGGAGAATGGCTGGTATGATAGTGACAACACCCTTCAGGTGTAAGTGACCTTCGCTCTAGTTCTCTGACAATTTAAGTTTGCTTACAGTTGCGCATTTAGCATGATCTTCCGTTGGGTCTTTATTCCATGGTTGCAGTGTGAGCTCGACAGGTATCAGGACCGTGTTAACAACACCCTCAAGAGGCCAGATCGTAACAAGGTATTTCAATTGCTTTTCATTTACATTCATTTAGCGCTTACAATCGCATTTTAGGTGCTGCCGCACGGTGTACCTAATCTAATATACGAGTCTGCAGAAGATTTTGGAGCTTTAGACTTCAAGGTATATTTCATCTGAATCCGCATTGTAACTAACTGGCTTATCATTCTACTAGGTATCAGTCAAACAAGATGCTATTGACCAAGTCCGCAATATCTATGTGAAACCCGACCATCCTGTCTTTGATTTGGTTCCCAAACCACTCAATGATCTTATTCAAGACTGTTATGATGATTTAGGCCGTCCTCCAGTCACTCGCCAGTCCGCATGGACAATTTACTTAGCTTTGTATCATTCTATTCAGCACTCTGCACAGACACCAGCCGTTGTCGATTCTCTTACAAATGTCATCACCAACTCAGATGAAGAGCCTTTGCCTCTCCTCGACAACCAAAAGGACCTGTTTTTTCATGGGGATACTGATAGTGCTTACTACATGGGTGGTATTCACGGCGGACATGGTCTCAGTATGTTTTTCTCAAATTGAATTAACTTTGTTTTAAATCATTGTACAACAGATGCATCCGATCATCGCCGGCTGGATGAACTGGCTGAACTGGATGAGCCAGGTGCCGACTTACTCCCTACAGCTCCGATCATAGAAGAGGAGGGTTTGGTTATTACAGGATTCTCTGATGAGGAGGACAATGATGAAACATATGTTTGGTAGCTTACTGTAGAGTTCATTTTTTTGTGTTCTTGTTTTTGTCGTCCTTTGGACTATAGTAATATGGCGCTTGGCCACACATTGATTAAAAAATTTGAGTGGGCACAGGTGTACGGAGTCCCTGCATCACACCTGCCTAGTATGGGGTGTTGTCACGCTATGTAACGAGCGCGGCCGTCCTGTCTTCCATACAACTGGTTGTCTCCAACCATCATTGAACCATGCCACTTGAACTTGAAGAGCATCCAACTATGGTAGCTCACAAATGCCACCATTCACATCGAGTTTATCGCTAGGACTGAAAATGACGAGACGCCTCATGGTCTAGGACGTCTCAGACGACGTTGGCTCCACTCTAGTTGTTGAATTGATTAGCAGCTAATTTGTGGTTGATGCTCTGTAGTATTCCGAGTGCCCCAGCAGCCCAGCTGTGCCCTCGATGATGTGGACTGTTTCTGACACATGTTATTGAATCCTCATAGAACTATTGACTTTTTAGTTCAGGAATCTACCTATTGTCCTTGGAAGTCGTAAACCTTACTCGTGTTGGACATCGAAGAGCCCTGCCCACCAAATAAGTCTCTGCGGCACGCCCAAGTGTAATCCGTACTCCACGGCAGATGTGTCGTAGTAGCTTTGGGATATCGTCTTTCTGTTTCAAATTTGAGTACTGTGGGCGCTGGCAGCCTTCCGCACTGATCGCGAGTCTTGTATTGATCTGTCCCGGATTGGGCCATTCCCGCAGGATCACAAAGTAAATTCCGTCCTTCACAAGTAAAGTTATGTCTAACCAACTTGCCATACCAGAGTGATGATTCGTTCCTACTTCAGGGGGTAGCCAATCAGATGACCTGTGTGGTCACTAGGACACATTGTACCTCTACTGAAGCTCACTGCTCAGTCACGGGTCAGCGCTCAGCGCTCAGGAGTCAAATCGTCTTCGCTGGCATTTGCGATACGGTTGACTTGAGAGTTTATCACGATAGTACCTGCGATTTCAATCATTCAAAGCTTTCTTTTGACCTCGTTCTTCTTGGTTCAATAGGATCAGAACGGTTCAAGTTAGTTCCTCGCCACCACGGTTTTGGCGTGGAGGGTTCGCTATCAAAGTACTCCGCCGTGGCCGAGTAGTAAAGGTTGTCGATCGCCCGCATTCCAGAATCTATTTTCAGCTGCATAGCGCTGGCCGTCAATGTTTGAGTTTTGAGGTACCTTAAAGCTTCATATCTACGCGCCAAGCTACTCACAATCTCGCAGCCTTGTCAGCGCCGTTCTCAATGCAGTCCGCCCAGCGCAGGGTCAAACATTCCACCTCAGAACTTGACATCCCAACAAGCCTCCGTACCTAAAAGCAAGGCGCATTCCTGTCTTGAGTTGGTGCTCTGCGCTCAACGCAAATGAATCTTTCAACGTACACAGCACAACTGCGGTACGACAACGTAGATCTATTGGCACTGGCCGCGACTACTTTATGGACCACTCTAAATGTTTTCGGGTTTTGTCGCGCGCTAATCTGACCCAGACTACAGACAGGCACAGACAGGCACAGATTCAGCAAGTGTGATAGTTACCTTGTTCAGCCATCTCATGAAGGGTGATGCAATGGTATTGCTTAACATTTGGACTACTCTTGAGTAGGAACAACCCCCTGGCTGCGCTCACGTCACAATTTAGGGCCCTTGGACGCTCATCCCCAAAGCCGTCTGCAGCTTGCTCCTGGCCAATTGTATTCTATGGCAGAACTCTGATTCTCTGCATAACGGAAGATAGTGGGTCCCGACGACACCAGGGCCACCGAATTGCAAGGTTCAGCGCTGAAACGACATGTTAGTGTTCCTGTCCAGTTGGAAACCAGGAGGTGAAATATTCCTTACTCTATCAAACTTATTTAATGAACGGTGCAGCTATCACAACGAGCTAAGTCAATCCCTACTCTCAAAATCTCAACGCATACCCTCTTGAGTCGCTTTATCTTCACACAACAAGATGCCGAAAATGTTATTGATTTTCTGTGATGGGACCGGTATGGATGGTAACCTGTCGGCGCGCGGTAGGGAGGGTATTCTTGTCCGTGAAATCATCTAACGGATTGAGCTCTAGAACGCGCTGATCGGTCCACCGAAGGCGGCGAGACAGCAGTATGCGAACATCGTCAGCAAAAAAGCTATCTATCATTCCCGTCGGAAGCTTATTTTCTACATTGACGGTATTCCTCTAGGTATCCCCGACATGTCAGACAAACGTAGTACAACTCTTCATATCCTCATAATCTCTACTCACGTAGTGTATACCAGCTGGCGATGGTGGCAGTGGCGGCACCGCGCAGTTCCCAACGAATGTCATCCGCCTTGGTAAGTTGTCACTACTATTGCATGATATAATCTGACAGTACTACTCATAAAAGCACGATCTGTCAGAGATCATACTACGTGAGCACTTGGCTAATGCATCTCCAACATTTTATTTGACGTCTGTGTAGCGATGGGAAGGAGCAGATCGTCTTTTATCAAAGCGGAGTCGGTTCAGAGGCCAATTTCGCGGGAGATCCAGTGACGGGGACTACGGCATTGCGTGAGTTATATGAAGTTAGCAAGGTTGCTGAACTTACGGGGTTATCATTTCACTCAGAGGCACTTGGTACTGCAGTTGGTGAGCACACTCTTTGTTATAGGAGAGTTTGATGATTTTAAATGCTCTCCAGCGAGTAAAATTCGTGATGCGTATGGATTTGTCGCTCAGAATTTTCAAGTTGGAGATGAGATTTGTATCTTTGGGTGATCATCAACCTAGTTGCTTTTTAGATGTGGTCTCACGCACGTCAATTTATCATTCTACAGGTTTTCCAGGTGATGTTTGCCGCGTTTCTCATGAGACTTGGTTTAACCTCTAAGATGGCCATTCAGAGGTGCCTACACGGCGAGAAAGCTTTCTGGATTGATTGTAAGCAACCATAACCTTCATGCATTCTTTTCACTTGATACGAACATCGTAGGATCGCATTGGGTTGCTGACGCGAGACAATCTTGGACTATTCTTCACGATTTGGCGTGAACTCATGGACGGCAAGATTCCTACCATCCCACTTGACACCCGGAAGCCAAGAATCAAGTAAGTCGCCCTAATATCATGCCTTTCGTTCTTTGATAAAGTGCCGGAAAGATGCGTGGGTGTGTGGGATACGGTTGGGTCGGTTTACGCGACTATCGATGCGCTCCAAATCAAGGATACAAGTCTTCCTGTCACAGTCGACATCGCGCTTCATGCACTTTCGTTCCAAGAGGACAGAAAAGCATTCCTGCCTACGTTATGGACTATCCCCAAAGGTGGGTTGCCCTCCAACCAGATTCTGAAACAGGTGGGTGCTTCGATGTGCAGTAACTCCTAGCTTCAGCGCTGATGTCTTTGCAGGTATGGTTCCCGGGAGCCCACGCCGACGTGGGCGGCGGTTACGAGCGTCGCGAACTCCAGGATATTGCTCTTTTCTGGATGGCGGTGCGTGAAGTTCCCTGATTGGAGGTTTTCTAGTCGTTTATTGGCTCATAGGGAGAGATCAAATCTTTCATTGCCTTAGACATCGACTTCTTGCGATCGACCAGGCAGGCGAACCCCGAGCCTTGGGGAACGTCTCAGCCCCACAACGCGTATATAGAAAGTGACTACGTAACGCGGGTAGTGGTCGGTCACGAGAACCGTCTCGAGAGCAAGCAGATCACCACGACCTCCGTATTCCACCAGAGTCTTGAGTTCTCTCCTCAGAAGCTCGTGTCCCCGGACTACATGGTCACCACCAGCATAATGCAGAAGGAATTTGGTTCAGGATTCCGTCCGGACTATCCTCCTTTGAACGAATTCGAGGCATATTGCAAGAACAACTGGAACTTGAAGGGGCCGGTACGTGACGCAGAGCTGTTCACTCTCGTTCTCCTATTGATCCTGTTCGACAGATTGGCGCGCCGAGGTCTCCTGTCTTCGACGACCCAGATATTGTCATCCGGTCTGCGGTCTAAATCAAAGTAAATAGCCATTGTCAGTAGGAGTTCGGTGCTCCTTGAACCTGGTGTCCGCTCGCCTCTACTCGCTTGAGTTCGAAGGAACCGAGGAGTACTTAAGACCCGAATTATACCACTTTTGGTGTTTGCTCTTTCCAGCTCTTGCCCTTCAAGCTTAGTCCATATGTAAGCCGTCGTCGAGCGCATTGGTGGTGAGCTTGAATGGGATAGTGGTTTATATAAATAACGAAGAGGAAGCGACTGTACGTGAGTATAGTAGGTTCAGGGCAGGTATTGCCTGTGATCTTCCAAAGTGCCAAGGACTCGGATCCGCCGCTGGTCTATTTAGTGGATTCTCAGCGGCCGCACGAGTCGGGCCGCGATATTCAATGGGGCGGTTTCAATACTTCATTCATTCATCGACCCGACTTTCTCTGATTGCCCGAAGAAGTTCTTGGAGCGGGCAATTCATCACAGGAATTGAACACAACAGAGCTGCAGCATGCCACAGGCTTTCATAGCCTTAGATATTCCTGTTCATGCTTCTAAAGGATCGAAATGGCTTGCCACCGCAGCACAGGAAGCCTGGGCGTCAAACTCCAATTATAAAACGACTCAGGATCTATGGGCGATATCTCCACCTTATCTCGTCACTTCAAAAGTATGAGCAGATACGCAGGAATCGTACATCACTCCCCGGACCAAGGTCTTTTGCATTTGCCGCTTCAAGAGGTCGATGTGAGAGTATGGATGGTCGACAGTGCGTATTTCCGTGGCTGCGCAGGCCAACATCACTAATCAACACGCCTCTTTCCTTGTACTAGTCTCTGCGAGGGTTGTGCTCTCGCAAGTATTTGAGAATGTGTCGGAGAGCCCTACCAACCGGGCCAAATATGTATTCCCACTTCCAGCAAGCGCTGCCGCTTGTGCTTTTGAGCTCGAGCATGAGGATGGTCGTGTTATTTTCGGTGTCGCGAAGGAAAAGTCAGAAGCTGCAAAAGCTTTCCAAAGTGCGGTAGATGCTGGAAAGACCGCAGGACTTGTAGAATGGGTGACGGACGACAGTATGACAGGCACATTTCTATGATACTGGACGAGCGCTGACTTTGACCTTGATCCAGTATTCACGATCTCAATTGGCTCGATTCCCGCTCGAAAGAAGGTCACAGCAAGATTGACGGCGAGTGCACTCTCGCTTATTGAATACTTTTGCTGATGAGTGAACAGTTTGTGATGGATCTTTTGGATGATGGAAGACGGGACCAAGTCCGTCTACAGCTTCCGATGGCTATCGCTGAACGATACGGCGAGCCTCCAGCAGCCATGCTCGATGCGTCTACAACTAATGAAAAGACGATTGTCATAATCGTCGTGGACGTTCAAACCAGTAATAAGATCCAGGAGATACACAGCCCTACTCACCCGACGATTACTCGCAAACGCCACAAGTCAAGCACCGGGACAAAGTCTGAACGATGGACGCGCGTAACTTGGTCGTCTACAACGTTTCTCGACAAAGACTTCGTATTGACAGTCCATGCTCTTGGACTCGACAAGCCTCGGTGTTTCGCCGAAGTCGATCCCCAGGGCCGTGAAACCATTGCTATGCAGCTCTCCTTGGTACCGAAGTTCAAAATTCCTCCCCTGGATTCGCAAGAGTACATTTTCGTCATCGATCGCAGCGGAAGCATGAACGGGGCCCCAATGGAGACAGCTAAACGCACGCTGGAAATGCTCCTTCACCTATTGCCGGATTCACAGACCACTTTCAATATTTTCAGCTTTGGAAGTAAAGTTGACGGTCTGTGGAGGAAAAGTGTGTCGTTTGACCAGGTGGGAATGCGTCATGCGGTAAATGATTTTGTCGCTGTCTAGAGCAACTAGCTAATGGAGTGGCATGTACAGATTGTGAGTATACAAGGGATGGCAGCAAACTACGGAGGTACAGAAATTGCCGAGGCCCTTCAGTTCGCTATCGCGTCACGTAACCGCGACCGCCCGACTGCTATGTTCGTCCTCACTGACGGCGATATACATGTGCGTGTGATGACTCGGCTATAACTCTTCGATTTGACGATAAACTAGGCTTCCGCAAACCTTGACCCATTCACGGTTGTCTCGAGAGCTGTTAAAGGCTGCAAGGCCAATGCACAATTGAGAGTATTTACTCTTGGGATTGGTGAAAGTGTCTCATCCGACATGTGCGAGCGCCTTGCTCGTGAGGGCGGAGGTGTATGTCTGTTCGCTGTCCAAGCCGAAGACATCACAGGGAAATGTGCGATGCTTCTGAATGCTGGTCGGACACGCGAGATCGAGAGTGTCACAGTTGACTGGCATGGTTCGGCGAGCCCACCAGCTGTCAATTTTTCACCCTTGAGTCACCATCACCCGCTTCCGCCCAGCGTTGTGCAGCTAGAGCCACCTCCTTCGATGCAGCAAGGGCCGCCTACAATCACAAGCATATTCCCTGGAATGCGCCTCAATGTCTTCGCGATCACTACTTTTAGTTCGATTCCTCGCGAAGTCAGGTTGCGTGCCAAACTTAAAGACTCGGAAGAGATTCTCGACGATCTCGTGCTTGTCACGGAAGTGAAACCATTCAAAGATGAGGGGTCATCCATCCCACTCCTGCATACCTTAGCTGCACGACAACTCGTGAAGGACTTCGCAGAGGGTAGGGCGCCCCTTCCCAAACCCATCGCACCTGCTTCGGACGAGGACATTAAAAAAGCGGCGATCGTTCGCTTAGGACTCGATTACCAGCTCGTGAGCCAGTACACATCCTTTTTTGCTGAAGAGTCCGGACAGGAGACAGCAAGGAAGCTACGCCGGTCAACGTCATGGCAAAGGTCTCGGCGGCAGCGTGGCCATGCTAGTGCCACTGATGATCCTGCTGATGAGGGTGCTCCAGGAACAGATGTGTCCACCATGCAAACCGTTTTTGACAGTTTGTCTCAAGCGGTTTATGCGGTGTTCAACTTCTTCTTCTCTGATCCTCCCCCCACGACTCGAAGACATCAGAAACCGCTTCCCGGCACGTATTATTCTGCTGCACAAACCCGCTCAGGCTCGCCATCCATTCAGAGTGAACGTCCATATCGACACGACAACTCGAGTACGGACACTTTCTCTACATTAAGCTCGTTGGAAGGCTCTTGCACAAGTTCTCGATGGTCTTTATCTCGGCCATCCAGCCCTATACCTCCCCCAGAAGATCCAATCGAGCGTGCGCCATCACCAGTCTTCGATGCCGCGCCACCGCAGGCACGACCTGCAGCACGTCCGCGCACTCCACCACCCGTGCCAAATGAAGTGCACGCTATCATTTCGCTGCAGAACTTCGACGGCTCTTACACGCCGTCGCCTCAATTGGGGAAGCTTGTGGGCATTGGTACATTGTCCAAAGCAGTAGAACAGCAGGTCGATGGGAATATATGGGCGACTGCGGTTGTTGTTGCGTACTTCAAACGTCATCTGGGTGCGCAGCCGGATTTGTTGGATGCATTGACGAACAAGGCTCTGGAGTATATCAATGGGAGGGGTGCGAATTTTCTGGTTGGACATGATTTTTGGCACTTGGTGAATATCGCAGGGGAGTCTGTGGGTTCGTGATGAGTTCATCAAGGTGGTACCTGATATTGTTTCTTTTGTGAGACCCGATCGCGTGGGCACTGTTTTTTTGGATTGAAACAGGTCTCCAAGTATATGCAGCAGCTGGTAGTTTTATGGAGTGTTTATGTTTTTAAAGTCGTGCACGGATTGAACGTTGAACAGCTATATACATGTATAGATATGATCTAAGAAAATCTTGGCTGGATACAAATGCGAACATGGACATTCAGCGAGAGATATCCCATGTGCAAGTCTGGGAAATTGAAGAGCACGATGATGAGCGTAAGTTCAAAGTCCGAGGGTTCTAAGGCTTACTATGGTGCCTGAGCTGATACGAGACGTGCAGCGACGGACGCCCGCTCTCCTTGAAGTACTCCGAGATTTAACTTGACTCGAGTCCTGGGCCCGATCCGATTGGTCAGTGCAAGTAAAAATTTACCGACTGTAGCTAATTTTTTGGCGTGAGTTGTAGGCGACGTCTGGCAGAATTATGACAATCGAAGCATGCGTTCCTCGCAGGTCTCAATGTCTGAGTACCTTGACTGACTTGGCACGACTCGGACTCATAAATGAAATGAAATTCATTTAAATTTCATAAATCATCGGCTTACTAATCAGCAAAGTTGACATTGACCTTAGACGGCGTGCCTCGCCAATCCCAACCATTAATGTTCTCGCTGGCTTGCATGTCAAAAATTTACTGAGTTTGAATCCGACCAGGCCTCCGACGGACGAGATTGCCCCTGCCTAGCACATTTAATCAATTTCAAAGTGTGGTCTTGGTACAAAAGCGATGCCTTGCTGGCATTCCTCCTCAGTGTTGCTTTCTTTCCCTGTCGAGCCTCCGTCTGGGCCATAGCGTTCCTATTCATAGAAACCTTCAGCATCAGCCTGCTCCGGGTCGGTCGTGGCTTTTCCTAGTACACCCCGAGTTTTTTTTGACTTTCATTCCTCGCCTCAATCTATCAAGGATTGCCGCAGAGCTAATCGACAAGTAGTATTTCATCTATCAAATGGAGGCTGTAGAACAACATTTGGTTGTAGACAGCGGCGTAACCTCTGAGAGATATTTGCGAATAGCATCTATCTCCATTGCATTTTACGAGTAAGTACTCTTTTCTTTCTTTGTTGCGGCCCCGTAGTTGTCACGATATTCTGACAGATTACGTTCAGTTATGTTCTTACACTCCCCGCAGAATGGCGCTTTTACCGAAGCCAATCTTCGATTTTTCATATCAGGTATGTATACGCGGGCATATGTTTACATATCGCCGTTGACAAGTTTAATTTCCATCAGTCTTGCCTGCGTCTTATTCATTCTCATACGGTACGTTTTGTCTTCAGTCCGTCTTGTGAATTTTTTCCCGCTCACATTTAATGCAGCTATGTTAGTATCATGGCTATAGTACTCAGCAATTACGGATACTTCTCCACCGCCTATACCATACAAACGTGTCAGAACTACTATCTTGTAGCGCCTGTTTTCAAAGGTTTGTCCTATTGGTGTTCACCCCCATGACTCTATTGACTGTGCTGTAGTCATACAAACTATGATATCGCAGACCATCCTAGGTGTCAGGTATGTCCTGTCAAATTCTTGTGGGTTGGAGCTGCACAGACTTAGAAACATTAATTAGGACATTCAATGTTGCAAGAAGAGATAGGCGGATAGGAATTGCACTATTGTTGATATCCCTCTTCTCGATTACGGTGGGTTCTTGCTGCACAGGCATGACATCCTTTCTCTTATTCGTTTTAGGCGGAGTGGTTCTCCGAACTATTTCACCGGACTTGTAAGCTCTGGCTTATATTTTAATCTTGGATTCGTATTGACCTTTAGAATACACAGCTGTTGTTGTTGATGTACGTCAGTGTTCCTTACAACGAGATCTCACGCAAACAGTATCCCTTTTTTAGGGAAAGTAAGTGGTCCTTTATCACCAGTGTGGGCTGTCCAGATATTCATGAACTATAGCTGCACCTCGGCAGATGCTGGCAAAGTATTGTCAACCTGGTTCTACTACCTCGCTGTGATGGTGTATGACATCGTGACGGTGACAATTTCTACCACGCATCTTCTCCGTTATAATCCTCTCAGTAGCAGGTGTGTCTTTTTTCTCCCGTCTTTTGGGTCGCTAAACCGTTGCTGTTAGAGTAGAACGGCTAATACGGGTGTAAGTCCCTTACCACGGCAGAGTCGATGTGCGTCGCTCATCATACTTAGCCTGATCTATGACGGCATCGGATATTTCATCGTTTTGTCCGGCAAGTACAGTCTGCTTGTGATGAACACCCTTCTAACATTCCCTCAGCGGCGAATGTATTGAATCTCATCCTTTATCACACGACCGACATCGAGACTCAGGTATGCAGGCTTAACTTCGGATACATCATGGAAACTTATATCGACTCGCTCCTATTATTAGTCGGCAGGGTAAGTTTCGCATCTTCTGGCGTCAAGGAGATCAGTCCCCTCAGAATGCATCATTAGGGCGTCAATAGGTTATGCTGTAACGTGGATCATGAGCCAACGGATTCTCATCAATATACGAGGTGCGCACCACTCTAGAGCTTTACTACTATCCCACTTACGCTCGCGATGTCCATTCTTTCCGTTCCTTCCGCTCCGATCACTCAAACCCGCAAAGGAATGTTAGAGCCAGACGCCCAACGCTTAGAAAACGTGATCGTCGCGCGTCCCACACTCACTCCGCAGAAAAATGTGATGTCCGGTCTCCGTTCCCAGTTCGAGTCCAGGGGCCACTCCAAAGGCTCCAAAAGCCCCATTGATGCAGAGTTCGGGCCCAAATCGCCTCACAATTCCAACGACATGGAACTCGATATACGCGTACGCGTCGACCGCTCGGTGGTGGTAGATTACATGGACGAATCTGAGCATTCGAGTTCATGGGTAAAATGAATCCTCGGCACTGGCGCCTAACAAAGAAGGAATGACTAAAATTTGCTACGGGATACTACCCCATGCGATATTAACGTATATATACCCACCCAATGCTACTATGGAAATCTCAGGCCTTCTTACTCTCAGGTTGTCCCCGTTCATAAGACAGATGCACGTTTCCGGTGAGCTGTTCAACCTTTGCTACTGTTGGTTCAAGTTGGGCTGTGTAGCCATCGCTGCTTACTTCAAGAGGCAATCAGTGCCGCGTACGTTCAGTACCCATCTGTTACTGTTATCTCGCCTTATGTTCTCTTTGTCATGCGAGCTTCCTGCGGCTTCTTGAGAAACCAGGTGCCCTCGAGGGATCAGGTCTCAATGAAATCATGAAGTTCCCGCTGAACACAAGAACAGCTGTTAGCCTCAACACTACAAAACCATATACTACACAATAAATTGTACTGTTACACCATCTTGGTCGGCTCACCACTAACTCACAGAACGTCTCGCAATCGCCACCAATTCCGAAAAGTTTTGTCCGGCCAGCAAACCCTTTCCCTTTCCCTCAGCGAACTGCAGATGCTTGCTCAGCAGAGCATGCAACAAATCCGGATGTGCACTCAGGTGATGCCTGAGGTACGCTACAACAACTGCAGTCGCCCATATATCATCATTGACCCGCAAATCTGCCGGCTTTTCCAGTATCTCGACACCCACAAGCGCCTCTAATTGAGGCGACGGCGTGAACGAGCCATCGTAGCCCTGCAGCAAGATAAGATCGTACACTTCCTTAGGCACGGGTGGTGGGCGGGAGCCGGACACTACTGCACGTCCTGGGAGTCGTGCCCTCATACGCGCGTTACGAGGCGGATCGAAGACTGGCGATGGGATGCGCTGGATTGGATCTTCCAAAGGGCTGGACGACCGAGAGGTGGAAAAGCCTTCCAATGAACTCAATGTAGAGAACGTATCCGTACTCGAGTTATCGTGATGGGACGTACGTGCACTCTGACTCGATGGCGAGCTCGAACGGGATTGTGCTGTAGAATGATATGTGCCAGGAAGCAACATCTGGCGTCTCGAGTGTGCCGGAGCAGCGTCTGAGGTGAAAAAGCTGAACACTGCATCGACCACCCGAGACAAGCTGTCCAAAACCATCGGCACCGTGGTCACATCTATTCCTAGAGCATAATCCTCAGCATCATCACTCGTGGCGCTAGGCGGGGATGCGTGGTAATGCTGCCGCCGAGACCTTTCCCGTGATGTTGTCCAGTGTAGCCCGCTCCCCGCTGCCTCACGTTGGGACTCTACGGCAACAAAGGATGTGTGATGGCTCACGAGCTGGTATTCAAGTCCTAAGCGGACAATCGCCGCTTTTCGAGCTTCCTCATCTGTGGTAGGTGTCATAGGTTGTGGAAGTGGTGCTCTACCCTCTGCCAGGTGCTTAATGAGCCCTCGTGCAGCCAAAGTATGGAGGAGTGGCAGTTCATCCTTGAACGGTGGTTTAACTGCCGTGACTGGTACCACGAGCTCGAGGACCTCGGCCAAACCTTCAACCTTGGCACGCAACCTGACTTCAGGAGGGATTGATCTAAAATTGGTGATTGCAAAGATGCTAAAGCGCATCTCAGGGAATATCTTCGTGATACTATGTGGAACTTGCTGTATCGGAGGCGGTGGCTCCAGCTGCACCACATTGGGTGGAAGGGAGTGATGGTAATTCGAGGGTAAGAAGTTGACGGGTGGGAGGTCACCCGAACCATGCCAATCAACCACGACACTCTCAATTACACACGTCCGGCCAGCATTCAGAAGCCTTGCACATTTCTCAATTATGTCTTCGGCACGAACTGCAAACAAACATTCACCCCCGCCCGAGCGAGCGAGGCGCTCGCACACGGCAGATGCAACGTGTTCACCGATCCCTAAGGTGAATACCCTCAATGGTGCATTTGGCCTGCAGCTATTGACAGCCGCTGAGACGACCTCGAATGGATCGAGGTTTGTGGAGGACTGTCTCATCATTAGTTCGAGTAGAGCCTCAGGCGAGATCAGACGCACGTTTGAGTAGGACGACGGCCTCAAGCGCTTGACTCTGGACAAGACTTGTGTGACCACTCTACGGCATCGCGCGAACATGCCTTTTCTCCGAAGAGGCCTCACTCCAAAATGTACGCCTCCACCAGTAAGAACGAATAAGACAGTCGGGCGATTGCGATTGCGAGATGCCACGGCAAGCTGTAGGGCATGGGCAGATTTCGTTCCGCTATTGTTGGCTTGCATGGCTTGTATATTCGAGATCTGCACAACTTGCTCAGTGTCTAGTTGCTTTTGATGGTGACAGAACATAATCACCGCATACTGCATGTTCCTTTCGTTGAATGACACACTCGTCTCCCACATACCATCAACCTTGCTCGCGAAGCTGAAGATATTGAATGTCGTATCCGAGTCTGGCAAGAGGTGAAGGAGCATTCCCAGCGCGCGTTTAGCTGTCTCCATTGGGGCGCCGCTCATGCTCGAACTGCGATCAACAACGAATATATATTCTTGTGATGCAACGCGAGGCATTTCGAACTTCGGTACGAAAGAGAGCTGCATGGCAATTGTATCCGCACGCTGGGGATGGACTTCAGCGAAACACCGAGGCCCGTTGAGTCCAAGAGCATGCACCGTCAACACGAAGTCTTGGTCTAGGAACGTCGTAGATAACCACATTACGGTCATCCGTCGTTCAGACCTTTGTCCAGCGTGTGACCTGTATGGCACGGGAATAATCCGGTGAGTAGGGCTACGTATGTCCTGTATTATATCGCTGGTTTGGACGTCCACAGTGATTTGAACACGCGTTCTTTCATTAGCTGCGGATGCATCGAGCATGGCTACCGGAGTCTCGACGTATCTTTTAGCAATGGCCATTGGAAGCTGTAGACAGACATGATCTCGTCTTCCCTCATCCAAAAGATCCATTACAAACTGCTCGCTCGTCAAACAAAGTATTTGTAATGAACTGAGAACATACTGACTGTCAATCTTGCTGTGACCTTCTGCCGGGCAGGAATCGAGCCAACTGAAATCGTGAATACTAGATTAAAGTCGAGTCAGGATTCGTCCAGGATCATCGTAATGCGCTCGCCACACATTCTACTAGTCCCGCAGACTTTCTGGCATCCGCTGCACCGTAAAAAGCTTCTGCGACTTCTGACTTTTCTTTTGCAACACCGGTTATAATGCGCCCATCGTCGTGTTTGAGCTCAAAGGCGCAACTCGCAGTGCTTGCTGGAAGAGGGAACACGTATTTTGCGTGGCTTGTAGGGCTCTCTGACTCATTCTCGAAGACTTGAGAAAGCATAACTCTCGCAGAGACTACGAGGTAAGAGTACAGATTAGTAGTGCATGTGGATCTCGCTCCGACTCACCATCGACCATCCATACCCTCACGTCGACCTCTTGGAGTGACAAATGCAGAAGATCTTTGTCCAGGGAGTGATATACGATGCCTGCATATCTGGTCATGGTCATAGTCGTACAGTGACGAAACAGCGTGAAGATATCGCCAATCCATCCTTGAACGTTTTATACTTGAAGTCTGACGCCAAGAACAACAGTTCCTGAGAAGCCATTTCAGATCCTGAATGCGTAAACATGAATCGAGGTAATCAGACATGTGTCGCAGTCATGCTATGTTTCTCCGATAACTTCTTCCTGGCAAGGAAATCCGAGGGCTTGATGAATGGTGTCATGCATCGTGTAGTCTCCGAAGCTCGGAGAATCTTGCCATGTCTGAACTTTGCCGCGATTCGGAGAAATACAGTACATCACCGACGATCTGTCAATGTTTCGGAAGGTTCGAAGAAACCCATAAGCTGATGATGTGTGCACGATGGTGGACCGGTCAATATCGATACCGAAGTCCTTGAGAGTCAGATGACGTCAACGTGGCTGTTGTCGAAGTGACAAGGGCCACAAGGCGAGTTGTTGTCACTTCCATCGATACACCCCAGTCTACATCATCAACTGATAATCTCTATTAGAAACGCTATACAATAATAGCACACATACCGAGACTTCAGTGGTAAGCGAATGCTACACATGATGATATTTTTGCTCGTATGTCAAAGGCGATTTGGTGTCTCCTGCCTAGACATTGCTCTTCTGGAGCAAAAACATGAGGATGGTCGAGGACGTCTTGTCGCTTCTCAAAGCTGGAATGTCAGACTTTCTGGAGGGTTCAGACTGGGTTCAAATCTCGACGATCCGTGCTTCGTAACCCATATTCGAAAACATCAATATCTGATCCACTAGCGAACCAAACGGAAGAACACCGCCTATGCCAATGATTCGGGGCGCCGCTAGGTATAGGTGTGGCAGGAATTGCTCATATATGCCGCGGAGAATTCTTGAGTCTTGACGGACCCTTCAAGTTGAGAGGTTCAGTCTAAGGTAAGGCTGAGATGATAAGATGATGCTATCTTATTTTTAGATAGCGCACACGTTTACATTCAAATTAAGCTAGGCTAATGATGGCGGGTCAAGTGATGCGGCGTTTAAAAGTCAAGCTGGCGCTAGCCCAGCCTGCCACGATCTCCGTCGCTAGTCGAGCTCATGTCTCTCTTTGGCTCCCCCACTACCAGGGCTACTTGTACCCGTTTGCCATGTCCAACACGCCAGACGAGTCCCCCGCTCAGCTCTACGCCGAGAAAACTTGGCTGGCTGGTAGCATCGTGACCGGCGTCGGCTATGGCGTCGTCCTCGCTCTTTTCTGGCTCTGTCTGCGCTCATTGTGGTACCGTACCCGAGTAAAGGATGCAGATTACACTAGGAATTGCTTTTTTCTCGTCTATGTCTGCGTCATGTTCATCCTAGGATCGCTTTTCATGGGTTCCATCTCCCAATTCACCCAGCTCGCCTTCATAAACGATCGAAACTTTCCAGGTGGTCCCAGTGCGTGGGAGGTTGAGATGTTCTCCATCAGTGTGGATGAGATATCAAATGTCTCTTTTGTCCTGGCAGATTGGTGTGCTACAGCGCTCATGGTGAGTTTCGGTCGTGACAATCATATCGTCATTCCTCATAAGTGTAGGTCTGGCGATGCGTGATCATATATCGTGATTGTGGAATTTGTCCGTGGCCAATTCTCGGAATGCTAGGGACTATGCTCCTCGGATCTTTCGGTAAATACTCTACACTTCTATGCATTCATATCGCTAACTTAGCATTCCTCTCTTCAGTGCTCGGCACCCTCTTTCTCTACCAGATCTCATCACCGTCATCATCACCGTTCTCCGCTGCTGGCACGACTATAAACTTCACCCTCCCATACTTTTTCTTCGAACTTGCCACCAATATCATCGTCACCATCCTCATTGTACTCCGCTTATACTTCTATCGCCTCCACATGAAGCAAGCATTGTTAGGTCCTAGACACGTAGCAGAACACACCAGTATCGAGTCAATGATCGTCGAGAGCGCCGCGATTTATTCCACGTTCTCCTTACTGTTCTTGATCCCATTCGCGACGAAAAGTCCTGTTGCGAACGTGTTCATGCAAGTGCTTGGAGAGACGCAAGTCAGTATCATCATCCTATTTTAAGTTTTTACATTGATTCTCTACAGCTCATTGCCCCCCTTCTGATTATATTCCGCGAGGCCCAAGGGAACGGCTGGATTAGCTCCACATCATCCACGGCATCTTCCAGTAAAACCGCTGTCCCATCAGCGCAATTCTCCGATATCGAGTTCACGTCTCAGCATATGCGTAATGTGGGCCTCAAATCTACCGACTATAGAGATGTCTCCTCGACTGCAGAGGAAGAACTTAACATTGATAATGAGGATAACGTTGTAGAAGTTCCGAGAACGGAGGAGGATACATCTAGATTGCCGCAGGGGGCATGACGATGTATTTCACGTAACGCGTCATGTATTGTATTTGTATCGTATACCCACTGGACCATCGTGTATATCATTGGTATCATATCCAAACATTCGAAGACGATCTAACTAAATATGACCATGAGTTAGAGCTGCTCTAAATTTGACCGCGCACAGCTTGACATTCTGTCGGTTCTAAATCGTCCTGAAAAGTCACACGGACACCCAAGAACTCATGATTCCCGTGTCCATCAACTATCCCTTTACTTTCATATCATTCACCTCCTGGTCTCTTATGATCCTGTAGTATATGGCACAAAAGCTTAGCAACAACAAACAGACGCATGAAATAACAAGGGACACGCACAAACCCTCATCCTCGATTACAGTTGTGTCTCTGATGCGCAGGTAGATCATGGGGAAGGAGAAAACAAGACCCGCGGCAATGAGACACCATGTCGAGATGAAGATGGTCATGTACCTATAAAATCAGGGGTTGATATCGAGATCCTCAATCGTTCGAGTGCTGGTACTTACGGAACCTTCAATCCGTCCAAGCGCCACCCGATAGCAGATCCTGCGGCCTGAATAGAATGAACTTCCAACCAACAGACTCAGTCAAGTCTCACAAATCAAAAGAAGGCATAGATGTGACATACAAAACCCAGAGTAAATCGCGAGCTTATTCGTATCATTGCTCATGGCGCCGATCAGCCAGAAACACATCACATGCCACATCGCGTCCAGCAGGCCGTAGAATATCATGAGCCAGATATGCGCTGGGTACTGCGAGTCGTAAATGTCCATCTTATGTGACGGGACTGAGGCGCGCGTATACGTCCTAGATATACGTCAGTCAAGAAAGGTTTACTTATGCCAGAGAATACGAACCTCTGGTAGTAATACGCCCAGATGTGCACAACGAATGTAATCACCAGCAGAACGGTCCATCCCGCGAAAGCGCGCCCGCGCCTCCGCACCCACTTGGAATCTAAGACAAGCCCGAGCATCACGCTCCCAACGATCTGTGACAGCCAGTGCACTAAATTATTCAGCGATCTCGCGCGGATGTCAAATAGCGCGGCATTGTAGTCATTGAACTCTGTTCACGGAACGTCAGGCGGTCCAAGGTGGAGTAATTAGTAGGGGACTCACGCCAAGTATAGAAATAAGCGCTTGCACAGAACAATGGGAAAAGGAGGAGAATCGTGGGATCTGTGACAATCGCAACCCACAAGCCGTGAAATTCGGATTTCCATGATGGATGGCGAGGCATGACGACCCTCGTTCCGTCCGTGCGGATAACCTTGTTAGGATCCGCCATCATCATGGGGATCGTGACGCCGACCAGGGTAAGAACCAGGATCCCGACCTGTAAATGTTATGAGTAATAGTAGGCGGTGTAGTGTTGTGGATGAAACTCACATATGTGCCGGTGCCGACTTGGTAGGATGACAGGGTCCATTAAGATGAAGGCATAAGGTGAATTCAAGTACTCACCACTGTTGGTCTAAAGCTTGGATGGTAAGCACTGGCGCTCATCAGGTTTCACAGTACCTACTGTTGAGTGGAAATTCTGCCCCAAGGACACGGAGGAACCTACAACTGCTCCCAAGTTGAAAATGCCCCAGAAGATACTGATATAGGTGCCCTTCTGTGCTTCAGTACAGTAGCTGAGCATCAGTGAACCTTCTGCGGTCCACAAGAATCCGGCGGTGACGCCGAGAAGGGCACCCGAGGTAATGACAAACCAGCCAGCGCCAGGGTGGATATTGATTGCACTTGGTGAAGCATAAGGATCATAAAGATAAAGTAAAATGGTCTAAAAAGAAAGGCACTTACAGATAAGAACTGACGTAGAGTGCATAGCCCAATGTTCCAAAGAGCAAAGTGAGCTTAGCACCAATCTTGTTGCATACTGTTCTTCATACACTCAGTAAATCACTGGATGGATGTAAAAATGGGAATGGGCATTACCCGGAGAAGAACGCTGAGACCGCATATGTCGCATACAAAGCACTATTTGCATTTGCCGAGGTCGTTGCGTCGACTTGGCCGCCTCCGCCGAGTCCAGTGAGGGCGTTAAACATCCCAGGGCATAAAAAGCAGACAAAGCCAAGCATAATGACTTGCGTCAGTGGGTGATAGTAGACACCACGCAAGCCTTTGGGTCGTTCGTACACGGAGACAGAATCATTATCCTGGTTGTTCGAGTCACTACCTTTCTCCTCGAAAGAGCTGGCCATGATACAGCCTGAGAGAGTAGATGGTCTACGATGAAGGTATGACGGGTGGGGTTTGCTCCTACTACTTATACACCGATACGCATCCAGACAGGGCATGTAATGTGCTCGCCAAGGCGGGATTGGATAGCGATCTCTCACCTACTCCGCTCTATCATGGGAGAAAGTAATGTAATAATAGGTGCATGTAGTTCCATGAACGGAAGTCCGAACGATAAGAGATCGAACATAAGAGATGTGCAAAATTATAAAGATGTGCCTAGACACGGCGGGCGTCCGCCCTTGACAGAAGTGGAGACCTCGCTTTTGGGATTGCTGTCTGAGTGATGGAAGTGTGAGAAGTAATTGTAACGCTGCCTTCGACGCACCTAGGAGTTAGAATGAAAACTTTGACTAGAGGCGAAGTTGTCACAGAACAAGGCTTGTACCGCCACGTGTCAGAATAAGGCGCTGGGAGCCGAAACAGCACTGTGATGAGACATATCAAACATATTTTTATTCAGTTTGTCAACAACTACACAGGAGATATTTCAAGCACTCATGGTATTTCGTCCCCCCTCTTCTCGACCAACCCGCTCGCCTTCATATCCTTTATCTTTTGATCTCTCTAAGTCCTGTACATGACACAAAAACTTAGTAACTGCAGAGAGACACATCAAAGAAGAAGAATCACGCACAAGCCCTCGTCTTCGAGCACCATTATGTCTCTGATGCGCATGTAGATCACAGAGAAGGAGAGTACAAGATACACGACGAGTAGACACCACGTGGAGAAGAAGATGCTCATGTAACTGCAAGGTCAGGATCAGGGTGAATCTTTCGAACCTAATCAATCCGTCGAGTTACAGCTCATAAGGAAGCTCGATTGCGTCCATCCAGTAGCTCCGACGCTCTGAATAGAGTGATTTGTTAAACGAACACGATCATTAGAACTTCCATACCCGACAAGGGCAAAGACGAGGCGGACAAAATCCTGCGTAAATAGTCAGCTTATTTGTAACATTACTCATAGAGCCGATGAGCCAGTAGCTCGCCGTCTGCTCCATTGCATCCAGCAGGCCGTATAATATCATAGCCATGTGCTGGGAACCGCTGGTCGTAAATATTCATCTTCTGCGAGTCTGGTGTGATGGAGGCGCGAGTGTAAGTCCTGCGCACAAAACCGTTAAGAACTCATGGAAAGGTCAATACATGCCAGTCAGAGAATGCGAACTTTGATGGCAATAGACCTACATAGACGTAAACAACGAATGTCATCACTAGTAGAATACCCCACCAAAGTGAACGCGCGAACAGTTTCCGCAGCGTCTTCGAGTTTAGGACGACTCCGATCATTCCGCTGCCAATGATCTGCGAAAGCCAGTGCATGACATTATTTAGCGATCTCGCGCAGATATTAAACAGTGCTGAGTTATAATTATTGAATTCTGCTCATGGTAGGTTAGGTGCTCCTAGTAGCAGGGATGAGAGGATACGCACGTTAGGTGCAAAAGAAAGTACTCATCAGAAAAGTAGGAGGATCGTGGGATCTGTGATGATCGCAATCCGCAAATGTAATTTGGACTTCCATGGTGGATGGCAAGGCACAACTACCCTCGTACCGTCCATCTGGTTCATCTTATATGGATCGGCCATCAGCAGGAGGATCGCCACGCAGAGGATAATTAGAACCAGGACTCCCATATATGCTGTAATCATGGTGAGTGACGATGGCGGCTGGGTTTATCCATAGCCAGGTCAGTGACTCAAGGTCACGGTGAATTAATCATGGATGATGCTTGCCATGGATGCGTGTTTGGGGTTGAAGATTTGCGGACCGCGCGCGCAATCAGAATGACTATTAGGGTCTACCGTCTGACTACAGAAGACCAGAATGAATTATAATGACTGGTTGTCCAATCATGAGCTAATCCGCAACATGTACTAGCAGCTGCCTGATAGAACTGAAGAGGAAACTTGGAATTTTTAGGTCATGTTTGAAGAATGTGGAGCAAAGCCTACTTAGCGGAGTTTAAACACTTTTAGTCCACTGATTTATCGACATCCGTTCGGGCAGTATCATACTATCATAAATTGCTTGCATTCATCATCGTCTAATCAACATGCCATGCATCAGTAGTCACTGGCCTTGGACGCCATCGCGGACATTAGCACAACGGAATTTGGAGTACCCCTCTCTCATCTCCTGGTTGAACGTGTCGCTCCCCGTTGAGTGGTACAATGCCATCGTTTCAAGGACTCTGGGCTCGAGGCATATGAGAGCGGGACAAGTTGCATGGAATCTGTCTCCTCTGTGTGTCACGGCGATGTCGTCATTGGTCTTTAAACATCCACTTGGTTTCGTATTTTGACCTATTCAATGCCACTAAACCTAAAATATTGTTACTGACTCCGTCAAAAGAAGCCAGCCTTCCGAGAGAAATCGTACGTAGTCAGTGATAAGAGACAGATGTTCCTGGCAAATGAATCCAGGGTTTATCGCAATAAATTATTCAAGTCTCTCGGGAAGCCTGGTGCGCATTTGTCCAAGTGTCGGCCAGCTACAACTTGGATCTTACCACAACACCTCCTTGATGTTAATCCCATGGGCGTGAAGACCAAATCTTTTCAGACCAGACATCAGATCGAGAAAGTCAACTTACCAGGAAAATCCGCCATGTCGACTTACACCATTTCGTACCCCAGTCTATGAAGTTAACAGTACGAGAGCTGAAAAAGGTGACTTTCCTTATCTTGCCAGCGGCGATGTGGCCCGGCTCAACCTCCCAATTTCCAGTTACTGTCCGCGCGAGCTCCTTGGGCTCATACTGAGGGCCGGGCGGTCAATTTGGCACCAGACGTCACGTCTGCTGCAACGGGCTTTTCACTTAGCACATGTTTGCCCGTGGCGAGTGCTTTCAAGATGATGGACGGCTGTTGGGTGATTGGGGGGATGATGATAACAGATAAATGTCAGGCCTGGCGAGGAGTGCAGGAAGGTGTCCTGTTGAAATATTATCAGAAGGTGTGTCCGGAGGATGGGTAAGTCAAGCAGTTGGTTATGTTGCATACATTCTCTAGCCAAGATACCCGCGCCACCAACGCGCCACAGTTCCGGTGTTTGAAGCTCACATGATTATATGACTGGTACAAGTTTATGCAGGTGACACTCAATTGACAGATGGGCCCGCAAACGTTAACAGTAACAGAGATGAAGATACTACCTTGACGCAAGGGAGGATGCAGATGTGTTATAATATTGCTCGCCTTTCTGCTCTGTATTCCTACAATTTTCACAGTCACAGAGAAATATCGGACGGCACAATGAACCTGATCATATTAAATGAGAAAAGATATGGCTCACATGTTGCATCGTCCGGAGTACTAGTACACTTCCGTGACCACTGAAAAGATAGGTACATTCGACGCTATTGTCCCTATATACACGGATTGTGTATCCCGGTATATCTTGTCTGCACAGCCCTGACTTTCAATTTGACTTGTGTGAATGGTCATGAACACATCATTTCTCCAAAGCGCTCATGAGATTTTATTCCCGCTCTCGATCATCCCTTTCGCCTTCATATCATTTATCTCCTGATCTCTCCGCATCCTGTATATGATCCAGATTTAGCAACAGCAGACAGACACATGAAGGAAGAAGAGTGACGTACAAGCCTTCGTCTTCGAGCACAGTTGTATCTCTGATACGCAGGTAGATCATCGGTAAAGAGAACACAAGACCAGCGACGACTAGACACCACGTAGAGAGGAAGATGTTCATGTAACTGTAAGACCAAGGTTAACTTTCGAACCTGGTCAATTGATCGAGTAACTAAGACTTACGGAAGTCCAATTGCATCCATCCGCCACACACCAGCAGCTCCGGCGCTTTGAATTGAGTGGTCTGTAAAACAAAATACAGTTAGGATTTACATACCAGACGGAAGTAGAGACGAGGCTTACAAAACCCGGAGTAGATAGCCAGCTTATTCGTGTCATTGCTCATGGCACCGATGAGCCAGAAGCTCGTCGTCTGCCACATTGCGTCCAGTATCCATAGAATATCATGAGCCAGACATGCGCAGGGTACCTCGTGTCGTAAATATCCATCTTCTGCGAGTCTGGGGGGATGGAAGCGCGGGTGTACGTCCTGGATATAAGATCATCAATATTTGAAGGCGAGGTTTATCTATGCTGAAGAATGCGAACCGTTGGTAATAATAAGCCCAGATGTGCACTGTGAATGTCATCACCAGTAGAATACCCCACCCAGTGAACGCGCGCACACGTCTCCGCAGTCTTTTGGAGTCTAGGATGACTCCGATCATTCCGCTGCCAATGATCTGCGAAAGCCAGTACATGAAATTATTGAGAGACCTCGCGCGGATGTTAAACAGTGCTGAGTTGTAATCGTTGAACTCTGCTCACAGAGGGTCAGTCGCTTGAAGTAGTGGAAATTGAGAGTGACGCACGCCATGTGTAAAAGTAATTACTCGCAAAGAACATCGGGAAGAGCAGGAGGATCATGGGGTCTGTGATGATCGCAACCCATAAACCATGAAATTCGGACTTCCATGACGGATGGCGAGGCATCACGACCCTTGTACCGTCTGTGCGGATCATCTTGTCGGGATCGGCCTCAGAAGAGGGATCGTCACCCCGAGCAGCGTGAGAACCAGGATTCCAACCTGTGCAGTAATTAAAATTAGTGACAATGGGAGCAAAGCATTTGGGAGGACTAACATATGTTCCATTGTTGACTTGGCAGGAGACAAGTTGGATTAAGAGGAAGGCATGACGAGGGAGTAGACTTACCGCTGTTGTTCTAAAGCCGGAGTGGTAAGCGCTGGTGTCGATAATGCACCGCAGTACATACCGTTGAGTGGATATTCTGCCCGAAGGACACGGTAGCTCCTACGACTGCTCCCAAGTTGAAAATGGCCCGAATATACTGATAAAGATGCCCTTTGTGCTTCAGTACAGTAGCTTAGCATTATTGCGCCTTGAGCGGTCCACAGGAACGCAGCAGTGACACCGAGAAGGGCACCCGAGGTAACAACAAACCAGCCAGCACCAGGGTGGATATTTATTGCGCTGGGTTAGGCATAAGGATGGAGACCGGCAGGAAAAAAAAGGACTTGCAGATAAGAACCAACATAGAGTGCATAGCCCAACGTTCCAAAGAGCAGAGTACGCTTTAGCGCCGATCTTGTTGTTGACGGTTCTTTCAATTTGTACGTTCAATGAGCCACCGGATGGTGATGGTGATGAAATGTCTTTACCCAGAGAAGAACGCGAAAAACGCATATGTCGCGTATACTGCACAAGTCGAGTTTGCAGAAGTCGTTGGGTCGACTTGGCCGCCTCCGCCGAGTCCAGTGAGGGCATTAAACATCCCTGGGCATAAGAAGCAGACAAAAGCAAGCATGACGATTTGCGTTATGGGGTGATAGTAAACACCACGTAAGCCCTTTGGTTGTTCGTACACGGAGATGGAATCATTATCAGGGCTGTTTGAGCCGCCACCTTTCTCGTCGACGGAGTTGGACATAATGTTGAGACGAGGAACGGTCTAAGGTGAAGGGACAGTAACGTATAGACGGGTTCCTACTTATATGCTGTCTGGCAGATGGTGCACGGGACGTGTTCGTGAGGGGGGTGTTGAGCCGCAGAACCGCCATTCTCACCTGCTCTGCTCTA
>JABBWD010000165.1:0-42177 GCA_016628565.1 Suillus placidus
ACCTGACACAGGCTGGGGTGGTCACATAGCATAATAGTATTTTCATGCATCATTAACTGTAAATAGTTGAAGACACTAGTATGTTGTGGTTTTGCTTGTATTGCTGTTGTTGTTATACCACTAGTAGTAGTACATCTATGATCTTATTACAATCATATCTTCAACTCATCTTAGTATCTAAAGTTCGATGTTGATCAGTAACTGTGACATATATGGAAAGTGGAGATGCATGTTCAGTTAGTAAACATCAAAATCAGGTTTAACTTCAAATGATTTAGTTTAGTTGGCTATGACATGCTACTCAAGCTACTGTAGCACGCAACAACTACTATAGTGGAGTTTTGCTACTGCACTTTCCCTTGCAACAAAGCACTAAATATTTCACTGATATATTAAAGAACAAAGAACAAAGTTGACCGGCTGGCTGTGCTACTGATGGCACCCCAACTCAGATATTAAACAAATACACTATTACAACTTACCACCTTCCAATCCACCTCATGGCTACCTGCTGTTTGGTAATATACCTACTTTCGACAATTGACTCAATAATGTCCCATCATCAAGTCAGCGAGCTGCTCCTCCCACACCATCCGATAGCTATAACTCTCTCCCCAACATGCCTACATTCACAGACCTCATACCTCCTGGAATTTGAGATTTTGAGCCCATTACAAGCTCGAGATTCAGTGGTATCCAGTGAATGCGAGGAAAACATCTTGAGCACCAATGGGCTCGGTATGCAGTCCAAGCAGGTATCGATCTTCCCAGAATCCGGAAAGTATTCGTTTTCAATCTATACTACCATCCAGAAGAAGCCCAATAAGGGCAACTCATAATGACAGGAGTAATTAGGGTATGTTTTCCTATTTTTATGTTTGTTTTTATTTTTATTTTTATTTTAGCCTATGACCGAGGTCACCGTTACAGCGCTGGTTCCCTCCCAATGACAATTACTGCCTCCTTTCCACTCCATGTCCCCTACAACACCATCTAGCCCTCAGCTTGATGCTGATCCCACACCTCAATATTTGATAGTAAAAAAGGCAAAAGGGGTGATGAAGGAGGCGAAGCAGGTGATGCGCTGAAAGGTGCTCCTTGGGAATGCAATGTCCACAATGGAACAGAATACTGAGATTGCAGAGAAAGTATTTTTGGAGGCGGTGGCACATATAGCGCCAGCTGTATCACTTACTGCCTCACAAATACCAGATCACAAGGAGTCCTGCAAGAAGCTATCGACAATCACAACTACTGTGCATTGGGTCTTCAAGAAGGAGGCATGACATGTTCTTCTTAACCACTATTCTCTCACTCTCAAAGCTGGAGACACAAGATCACTGACTGATCACAGAGAAGCTGTTATTGCCCCACTTCTTGTTGATCATGCATATCTGTTCATGAGTGCATTGTTTTTGTTCTGGGGCTGCTAAACTAACTTCCCTCAGAAAGGTTCAATGAACATGTCCCCTGTCAACCACCCTGTTGTTGTTGAGACAATTTACCATTCCATCTGATCTACCTCACTTCATGAAGTGCTCGACTTTGATGAGCTCAACAATCTCGATGACTTGTTTTCAATCAGTGGCGCTGCAGTCAATAACACCCTACTGGAATTCCAGGAGGGAATGTATAAACCAGTCCAATTTTGGCCAGCATCTTTGTTGGGATGGGAGTACAAAGTGAATCAGACTCATAACACCATCGTCTATGACACGCCTGCATTGTATTCTGCTTCATGGTCGATAAAGGAAGATATGATTACTCAAGGGGAGGCTTTGCGTGCATGTTGATTAGCATTACTACCAGTAGATAATCTACAGAGATAATCAGTGACTTGTAATCTTGACAAACTTTACTTCTGTAGCGAAAATCTTAACCACTCACATACAATGTCAAGCGACTCGGTGAAGGGTATTCAACCTGATTGAGTTATTATCGCAATAAACACCTAACCAGTATGTTAAGTCTTTTGCTCTGCCTAGTCTGCTTCACTTGTGATAGACAAGAGTGTTCGACCCTAAAGGGGTCTGCTGTCTAGTGTAAATCTGATGGTTAGTATTGTGCAATGGGACGAAGTCCGAAGGTCTAACATAAAGTCTGAAGGTGTGTAGCAAAGTCCGATGGTGGGAAACAGCGGGTCCGAAGGTTTCGGCAGTGGAGAGTATGGGAAAGCGAAGGAAATGATGGGAAAGCGTCGGGACTAGTATGCAAAGGTAAGGGAACATTAAGAGAGTGATAGGACCGAAGTCCAGAGGCAAAATGAACGATAACCAAGTATATTTGACTAAGGCCAACTATATACTCAGCATGGGGTGACCAAGTATCAGGGAATTTACCCTCCTACTAGAGATGGTGATTGTACAAGGTTGCCCTAGCCCTATTTAACTAAGTACATGAAAGTCCGGAGGTGTACAGGCGAGAACAGTAGCAAAACATCAGGTCTGATGCTGTGTAATTGGCCATGAGGTGCATGGGCCATGTGAGCACACATGTAATAACACTGTAGACTGCTTGAGTCAATGGGAATAATCAACTATGCACCAGTGGGGTTAGACAAGACAGGACTGGACATAGGACAGACGAGTGCGCAGGAGGTCCGACAGGTCCGAAGGTACAAGATATTGGGTCCGATGCGGAGGGCATCAGAGATGGTTAGGATAAGTGCAGACTAATTATGGCTGGTTACTGCTCATCCTAGGATCGTTCTCTACAGCAGACTAATTATGGCTGGTTACTGCACATCCTAAGATTGTTCTCTACAATGGAGTTGTTTGTGAGGGATAATACTTGAAGGGCAACAATCTGAGGGCAAATTGGGCAAGGAGGAGGCTGGCTGAAACTTGTGCCATGCACATTAATTAACTTGCTTTGTATACTTCTTTCGCATACTTGTCAAACACTATGATGCATGCAAACAATTGAATTGACTGTCGAAATACAGAGCACACAAACTATAGTAGTATACTTCAAACAACTGGGTTACCTCGTGCTGCACGCACTGCAAGATAATCTTCTCACATCTCCCTAGCAATCCAATCACAATGATTATCAGCTCTCTGCCTCTCTGGAGCATCTGCTGGGCCATACCCTTCTTCACAGCATCAAATACTGCTGTCTGCAAGATGTGTCTGAGGACTCAGTGTAGCTCATTTACAGTGAGCTTTGCTTTTGTGATGTTCACGTGATGATGAGAAACAACACTGTATAGACTGTCTATCTGTGGAATCTCTGCAATGACTCTGTTCTGGGGCAGGGGACAGAATTTTGCACATTCTGTTCTTGTAGCTTCTTGGACCTGAACTAAGTGGCACCCCAACCAGGACCCCAAAAATCTATTGAGGCCCTCATGCTCAACAGTGCAACCAATGTTCCAAACAACCACCAAGCATCTCCAAAAACATTCAACTAACTAATCTTTAGAACCCCAACAGATTCTAAACTCAAGAAATGGCCCCATCAGGCTCTACAAGCCCAACACTCTCAGCAGTGAGCAGCACCCACCTCAGAAAAACAACTGTAAACAAACCGCTATTGGCCGCTAGCAAAACAATCACCAATTAAGCGACTCACTTGAAGGGATAGCCAAGGCCACAAGAGATGTAACACAAGTGGCACAACACTGAACCAATGTAGGAACAGAACAGACAGGACCGGAAGGCCTTATATCCTATGCAGCTGCGGCCAAGTTATCAATCCCATTTCCACTAACAAGACACCTCTCATGTCACGAAGGCCAAACCAGGCAAATCCTAATCAATAGAAGATCACTGCTTATGCCAAAAGACAGAACAGCACAACTCATATCCAAGGCAAAGCTGGCCATTGACATAATGAACAAGGATGACATCCCGACCCCAACTGACATGACATTCATGTCTGCGTGAAAGTAACCCCATGTAGGTATAGTATATGAGTTAAACTCCAAGGAATCAACAGACTGGTTCAACACACCGTCCAACCGAAGCAACTTCCTGGAAAGATTTGGCACCAATGTCACCATCAAAGACCGCACATTTCATGTCCTCATGGAGAACGTCCCAATCTTGTTCATCCCAGACTCAACTGCAGCCCTAGCAGACATTGAAAAGAAGGCTAGTCTTGCCTCAAAAAGCATCCTGAAAGCCAGGTACATCAAACTGATAGCCAGACACAACACAAACCAAAGAATGGCCCACATAATACTAACCATCAAATCTAGGGAGAGTGCAAACTAAGCAATAAAATTTGGACTTTCAGTTGCCAGCAAGAGGGTATATTGATGCAAACTCTTACTAGAGCCCTCAAGATGCCTCAAGTGTCATTCTTTTGATGGCAGTCACATGGCAACAGACTGTCCTAAAGAAATTGACACATGTGGAACATGCAGCAAACAGCACCACACAGTGGCATGCAAGGTTGAGGATTCTAACAACTTTTTCTGTGCTAACTGTGAAGTGAAAGGTCACACAGCATGGAGCAGGGAGTGCCCAACATTCTTGAGCAAGTTGAAACAGTACAAGAAATGAAATGAAGAGTCAAAATACAGATTCTACCTGACGGAAGACCCACTCACCTGGGAAAGTTAACGAGCAACCCGAAGAAGGAGATGAGAATCAACCAAAAGGTGAAACCAACAATGCAGCCTCAACTAATCAAAGATTTCCCCCACCCAGGCAGACAGAACCAAGAACAACACAAATGAGACTGCTGTAGAGAGTTGCACTTTTGCAGGCCTGTAGCGCCCTATACTGCACCTCATATGTTCACAGCTCACAGCACAAACTTGCAGCATGATTCCCCATGCTATCCACAGCTATTGCGACATGAGGCGACACTTTTCCGTGCATCACGTGATGTGTGCGCGACCTTCCTGTGCTTAGCGACGCATAGATGTGTGCACTTTCTCGTGCTTTCGTCGCCCTTCATCCAGGAGCATCCATCCATAGTCCAGCAAGTCTCACTAGTATGTAATTTCACATTTTATCTATTATTGCACCATATTATAGCATGGACCCTGACTTACATACCCATTACATACCTTATCTCATACTCAGCTTGGCTCTACCTCACTTAGCGACATATATAGCTCCGCATTTTTGACATTCTCACCACCTTATGTTTCTCCCATCATGTCTATAGCTAGAGTTACAAGCTATTAGCAGCTCAATAATTATCTTACCACCTCTCAGCTCTCATCTAAAACACATCTCTGTCGCATTCCCGCGCTTTTGCGCATTCTCGTGCTCGCACGCACGACATTCCCGCGCTCATCGCCCTGTCACACTTCATGGATTTGTCTACTTGCTTCCTCTTGGGTCGAACATGCTTGTCTATCGCAAGCATAGCAGACTAGGCATCGCACTTTGACCAACATATCAACACTTGTGTCACCCACCCACAAATAAGTTAGAAGACCTTGAGTTGAGTTGACTAACCTTCACCACCACAACCACAATACCCAGGCAACCCCAACTACATCCCATTGGGAAGTCAAGCACCCTCACAGAAATATGGAATCAGCAAGAAGGTAACACATCAGGCAGCCAACTCCAACACAACGCACCCTTGCCAACACTCCCACAATCAAACTCGCCTTCAGGAGGCTCTCTCTGGTCAATGCTAACTTACGAAAACAACAGTAACAAAGCCAGCGGTTGGAATTAATGGAGCACAACCCCATCACCCAACAACCCAGAACAAACTTCAAGATATGGTAACAAAATCTCTGCAAATCTTTTAATGCATGGGAACACCTCCTAAAGAACCTCAACCCCAAAAACTTCGACCTCGCATGCATCCAAGAAACTTTTCTTAACCCTGTCAATCTTGCTAACACATCTAGTCTCAGAAGATATTGGGATGTAATTTACCTGACTGGGCACCACGCAAATCAGAACCGCTCTCAGGTAATATTACTCATCAACAAGAAGATATCCAAAAATTGATGGCACACAATACCAATCCACTCAGTAAATGTCATGGCATTAGAATTAACTGGGAACTTCAGAAAGGTGCACATCTATAACATATATAATCCATGCGACCATGACGGCATGTTGCACTTCCTCGAAAGACATATGCAAACAGAACACAATATGTGTTGCACAAATCCTCAACAACTCGCTCAAGGTGAGGAGGCAGTAAATAATGAACATATCATCTGGCTAGGCGATTTCAATTGCCATCACCTGCTATGGGAACTAACGTCCAATGGACATTTATTACTGCGGCAAACTTAGATGCCGCAGGTGTACTGATAAATCTTCTGGTGCTGTACAATTTAGTTCAAGTTCTACCCCCAGGCATAGCCAAACTAGAAGCCTTGTTCACCAAAAACCTCACTCGCTCTGATAATGTCTTCTGCTCAGCCCAACTCCAACAATTATTCACAGAATGCAACATTATGTATCATTTACATCCTGTAATTACTGACCACTTTTCCATTATAAGCTCGCTCAAATTACACTCAGACTGAATCATTAGTACACCACACCTCGATTATAGAGAAGCAGATTGGGACATTGTAAACGAGGCATTGGCAACCAACCTCAGTACCATTCCACCACCAGCAGAGATCACATCTAGGGCCCAGTTCAATGAGGCCCTCAACAATCTCATGTCCATCATTGCAAAGCTAGTAGAAAACAATGTTCCGAAGTTGAAGCCTTCACCATATGCAAAACGCTGGTGGTCAAAGAGCTTAGACACAATGCGAAAGGAAGTATATCATTTAGGATGCAAATCGAGAGCTAAACTAGCATACAGAAACAATCCCATTCATGAAAAGTACTGGAAAGCATGCAACAACTTTTTGTAAAGCATCAAGAAGGCAAAGGAATCTCACTGGACTGACTGGCTAGAGACGATGACCCCATCCAGAGTCTGGAATTTCCACAACTATGCAGCAAGCGATCCAGAAGATCAGATGCACACGAGAATTACCACCCTCAAGGATCCTGAAAACAACCGGCAAGACACTACTCAAGATAATACCAGGAAAAGCAAACTATTGTACAACATTTTTCTTCAAACCTCCACCAGCCAATGACCACATAGACCCTAATTATATTTACTCTCCTCTTGTATGTGAATTTATGCTGATAACAGATGAACAGATCAGAAGAGCGATAGCCAAACTCTCCTGCACAAGGCTCTGGGACCACACAGAATTAGTAACTGTGTGTACATGCACTGTGTAGAGTAGCTAATCCCTCTCATGGGCCTGATATTTTGAGCGATGTTCACCCTAGGAATATACCTGGATCAGTGGAAGAAATCATCCACCATAGTACTACGCAAACCAGGGAGACCGGACTATAGCCTCCCCAAGGCATATAGAACAATCACATTGCTAGACACAATGGCCAAAATATTGTCTTCATGTGTAGTGGATGACCTCATCTACATAGCTGAGCAACACAACCTCTTAGCCATAACACATTTTGGAGGAAGACCCAGACACTCAACTACTGACTCCTTGCATCTACTAATGAAATTCATTACAGATGCCTGGGCCTCAAGGGAGAATTTTAATTTTGTTTCAATGGTATTCTTAAACGTTAAAGCTGCCTTCCCCAGTGTAGTAACCAACAAGCTTCTCCACAACCTCAAGAAGGCAGGCATACCCTAAGAATACATTGAGTGGTACAAGTGAAGACTCAACAGCAGAGCAACCACCCTAATTTTCGGTGACTTCCAGTCAGACCAGTTCAACATCAAAGGAGGGGTAGACCAAGGATGCCTATTATTCCTGCTAGCTTTCATTTTCTATAACACTGATCTTCTTAAAGTAGCAGATTCGAGGCCCTGAAAGGAAGAACACAGCCTGGGTTTCATAGACGATGTAGTGCTCATCGCAAAAGGTAAATCATATGAAGAGACTCACACAAAACTGAAAAGGATGATGGAAAAGAGAGGAGGCACGCTCCAATGGAGTGAGGAACATTGTGCTGAGTTTGAGCTAGACAAGACCACCTTAGTGTGCCTCTCTTGAGAGTGGATACCCAGTGAAATGAACCTGCGCAAATCAATCCCAGCACCAAAACCAGCAATAGTCATCCAAAATCACACAATACAGCCATCAAAATTGCACAAATTCTTAGGCATTATCGTTGACGAAAATCTCAACTTCAAGGAATACTTAGCTCATGCCCTAGCAAAAGGCACCAAGTATGCTTTGGCCTGGAATAGAATGTTCCATTCCACGAAGGGGATTAGAAGTCATCTAATGAGAAGATTATATGAGGGAGTAATACTCCCCAAAATGCTGTATGCAGCTGATGTTTGGTGCTCAGGACTAATGACAAAGGGCAGAGGCAAGAAACTCAACAGATGAGGAGCAAGAGGCTTCGTGTCACAAATGGCCAGAGTGCAAAGAATGGCAGCACTGATGATTACGGGCAGGATGAGATCTACAGTCACAGATCTTCTAGATGCACATGCTAACACCCTACCTTTTCAACAGACATTGCACAAAATGTGCTTCAAATCGTCCCTCAGAATGTCAACACTCCCAGACAGCCATCCTCTACCAAAAGATGTCAAAGCAGCCTATGATTATGGAGCAGCACGCAACTTTGCCAGACCAAAATGCCACCCCTCCCCACTTCACAAGCTAACATATGAATTCAAGTTGAATCCGGTGTGGATGAAAAAGATCCAACCAGTTAGACACTTCCCAAAGTGGGAAGTGGACATCACAGTGCAAATCGCAGGAAAGAAGGAGGAAGCGGCTGATGAAGACGAACTTACCAAAGAGGACATCAGGGTGTACTCGGACAGGTCAGCAATAGACAGAGGAGTGGGGGCAGCAGCGATCCTCATGAGAGAAGGGAAGGTAGAGGATGAGCTAAGATTCTACCTGGGAAAGGATAGTGAGTATATGGTGTATGAAGGAGAGTTAATGGGGATGATATCAGTGGTGGAACTGATAAAAAGAGCAGGGAAAGAAGGAACAATGGCCTTAGGTGTGGATAATCAGGTAGCGATACAAGCAACAAAGTCCTTCCACTCCCAACCTGGTCACTACCTCATGGACATCTTCCACGACGACCTTCACACATTAATCCCAGATGACAATGAAAAGAAGCTAGTAGTGAGATGGACACCAGGTCACACAGGTATACCAGACAACAAGGAGGCAGACAGGAGGGCAAAGAGAGCAGCGCATAAAGAGGCATCAGAAGGCAGATCTTTTCCCAACTCCCTGCGAACCATGGAAAGACACCCCATAATGCTACCTATCAGCAAATCGGTGATGCTGCAGAAATTTTGCAGAAATTTCAGTCTAAGATCAAGAAAGAAGCAGCAAAAGTGATACTCAATTCTCCATGCTATATCACCCTACACACCATAGACCCATCTGCCCTGTCGAAACATTTTGCAGATATCATTGACCATTTCCTGTGTCACCACAGCTCACTCCTCTTCCAGCTCAGAACAGGACACGCAACTCTCAACAAACATCTTCATAGCATAGCAAAGTCAATCACAGTGATGTGTCAACAGTGCAATGAAGGCCACAAATCTGTATACCACTTCCTATTCAACTGCCCAGCATACACGAGGCAGCATGCAACATCCTCAGAATGGAACTAGGAATGAAGGTGCACCACATGAAACACATTCTGAACAAGACCAAATGCCTGAAGCTGCTGTTCAAGTTCATTGCAAGTACGAGAAGATTCAAGTCAGTGTTTGGAGACATGACACCATCCAAAGAAAAACAATCAATGCCAATAGATGGAACATGAACCCACCCCAATCATTGTACCAACCACCCCTCTCACCTTAAGCTGGTGTTACCACCCGCGCTTTGGCCAGGACCACTGAACGAGACCCATCATTCATGCAACACGTATATAATTAGATAGAAGTAAATACTGCATGTATTATCTACCATAGGGCTTTGCCCCAACAGACATAAACAGTGACTTAAAATTAAAATAAAAAATTCTTGAAATGAGCAGTGAGTCCAGCCACCATAATCCAATTCACTGATATAAGCATTAATGCCATGTCTGGCATATAGAGTGTTTTTGAGTGTGACTGTGGTCTTTGTCTTTCTGAGAGGCAAGTCTATCTCTACATCCCCTCTTCCTATGGCATTAATAGTGGATCTATCTGCAGTATGGACCTGTTGTGGTTTGATTGAGGTGTAGCTGACAAATTTTGAATGATCAGGAGAGAAATGAGACATTGTGTCAGAGTCTATGATAGTTCCTCAACAGTTAACAAGTACATTCTATTGTTTCACAATACTGGCCATGTCTGATGAGGCAAAAGCAGAATTGCTTTTGGATTCAACAGTATTTGTGGTTTGTCTCTGTAAGTTTCCTCCCTTCTACTGCTGTTGTTATTGACAATAACCTTTTACCTTTAGGTCTCATATTACCATCTTGATGTTATCACCATCAACACCACATGTAATGCTTCAGTCTTGGCAGCTTCTTGCTTCTTGCCCACACAAACTCTCTCCGCACATTGTTTCCCCGGTCTCTTACCTAATCTCACAGTCCACCGTATATAGTTCGTGTTGCTTGCATAACACCTCAGTATTGTTCTATGTGACTTACTAAGGTGTGTATACTCTCCTATGACTCATATCTATCTCTTACTGATGTACCCTAGCGTGTTTCCCGCTAGGTACCTATTGACAATATTAGTATTGTTCTACGTGACTTACTGAGCTAGTGCTGCCGTGGTCCAGTTTGGTCCGGTTCAGAGGGTCCTGGACAAGAACCGAGAACCAAACTGTGGTCCAGTTCTGCAAAATTGTCGAACCCAGAAGCAGACCATCAAGAACTGTTCTCAACAGTCCGGTTCAGTTTTTTTATGGTCAGAACCTGAACCAAACCAAAAAAATTTCAAGTGCAAAAAAATTGACATAGTGGCCGTGTAGATCTACATTACATCGAGTAACTAGTCCAACATAGCTGAGTGAGCAGGTGAATGCATACCCAAAACTGTGTCATGTAGGGCATAATGTTCTGGTAAAATGAGTCTGTGGTCCTTGGTGATGGACATACATCAAACAGAGAGAAACAGATATACATACAAAGGACAAGCTTCGACAGTCTCTGATAACTCTACATGCCATGAACCAGCAACAGCTTCTTGAGAAATCTAAACTGTGAAATTGCCATATCTGCAGACCCCGCAGCTTGTAGACCCTATACAGATTGCTTTCAACACAAATACAATGTTGTGGGCTGATGACCACATACCTCGACTCCAGAGATGCCCATGCCCACATGTGCTGTCTGTCACCGTTTTCCTTGAGCCACGACCTCTGAGACTGTAGCATTACTGGTCAGTGTTGAAAGGATTTATTGTAGGAAAACTTCATACCTCATCGTGTTGCATCCTCCAGCAACTGAGTATCGACATGTTCTGCAGGGAGCTGCACAAGTTTTTCACTGCCATCTATCATTAACCAATGAGACGGGCGAGACATTGGATCCCACCACCGCCAGGGATGACTCTGAGATTGACTTCTGGCTATCCAAGTTGTGCTGAAGGTGCTGCAAGAAGAATGTCAGCTTGCAATGCAAGCTCCAAGCCACCACCAAGCTGAAGGGAGAAATTCAAATGAAGACGTGGTAACTGACAAATGAGTCTAAGGACATACGGTGTAACCGGTGTAATGTCCGCACCAGCTGTACTCATAAACAAATCTAGTTGAGTTCATGATCCAAATGACCAAGAAATGCACCCACAAATGCGCATTCTGACCTGGTGAGAATCATGCTATAAAACAATGGGTTACACACCCTAACAGAACTCCCCATCCAGATCCAAGTCTACATGGGCGTGTTGCAGGTGCAAGGCGAGACCTGGGTAGATGACATCCTCGATGGCAGGGTGCGAAATTAGGAAGGAGGCAATTATGTGTAGTGGGTGGTTCGAAGTTCTGATTGAGGCTATTGAGGTAAGTGCAAAGTTCGATCTTCAAAGACGCAAGGGCCAGAGAAGGGGAGATTGGCTGGTGCTGCTAGTTGGAGGCGGGCCTGGGAAGAAGAAGATGACATCAGAGTGGGCTTTGGAACAAGTGAGAAGTCCGGCGGAAAGGATAGATGATCCAGGATTTGACTGGGGAAGTCATAGCTGTCTTGGAAGATATAGTTAAACATATGTCAGTTGGTGAGAGTCTTCAGAGTTGAATTAGTTAGTACTTACCTTCAAAAAGGCTAAAGGCAGCCTAATTAACTGATCATGCAAATCTCAAAGGTCAGTCGACGTTGAGGCAAATGATGTCGAAGTCAAGATTGACAACAGTTCGGGAAGGCCGAACCAGAATGGGACTGTTCGGGAGGACCTAGAACCGAGAACCATTTTCCGGTCCGGTTCTGGCTGACATGAGAACCATGGACCAAACCATGGAGAACCAGACCAAAAGTCCGGTTTGAACCTTGGTTCTGGACCGGACCGCAGCAGCACTATACTGACCATAGTAAAGCTAACTTGGATAGGTCACACATCACAAGGGCCTATGAAGCTGTGAAGCTAAGTGTGACATGGTCACACCCAAAAGGGCACGAAGCTACAGTCGTAACTCTACAGTATCTTTGAGGCTCTGGATGTGCAATAATAGTTGGTCCGAGACTGTACTAAATATATCTGCTTGACAAGTGAGTCCTTCTGTTGAAACTCATTGATCTTCTTATCTAAGTCTTCAATTCGCTTTGTGTAGCTGCCGTCTTGTCAGGCTTTATCACTTGGTCTTGCAAATCAATTTTGTAAGGTACAAGTTCTGTTGCATGACCATTTGGATAACACATCAAACCTTGCACATGTATCATCATCTGCACCCTTTCCTTATAGGTAATCCAGTTCATTTCATCATTAGTGAGCCAGGAAATATTGTAGAGCAATGATGTGCCGGAGAGCATTGTATCCATGATTGTTGGTTCCGTGCTCATAACCTATGGTCATGAGACTCAAAACTTTGGTCAGATTATAGATATTATTTGGACTGAATTTTAAAGTAAATATTCATACAGTTTATATACCATGATTTGCTAATAAGGTGTGTTCCAATAGAAAAAAAACCTTGTTGACAACAGGTTTCAAACCTACACAGTCAAAGAGGAACAGATTTTGACTTTGATAACCACTTGGCTAAGACCAGTGTAAATAAACATCTGAGGAACTTTCATGAGTAAAGCTTCAAAGCATATTCCAATAGCAAAAAAAAAGTGTCACAAGGGCAGGTTTTGAACCTGCACTGAGTACTGGCACAGATTTAGATTCTGTTGTGGTAACCACTTAGCTAAGCCCAGTTAAGATGCACCTCCATACAAACTATCATGAGCAAATCTTCAAGGCATGTTGTTTGGCAGGTTTCAAACCTATACAGTCCAAAAGAAACAGACTTTGAATCTGTTGTGGTAACCACTTGGCTAGGACCAGTTAAGCTGAACCTCTGATGAAACCATCCATGAGTGAATGTCAAGGTATGTTCTGATAGAAAAAACATTGCTGTTGGCAGGTTTTGAACCTGCGCTGTCCAAGAGAAATAGATTTCAATTCTGTTGTCTGTTGTGGTGATCACTCTGGCCAGCATGCTCATTCGAACCTCCAAAGAACTGTCCATAAGAACTTGAGTGCTGGTGAATGTCGAGAGAGAAAATGATTTATTGCATTCTCACTATCCACAAGGACAAATTTCTAATATGTTCCAGTGCTAGTTGGCTATGACTACTTCAGATAGACCTTGAAGCTTGAAGGATCCATCCATGAGTGAATGTTCAAGGCATGGTAAAAGGAAAAAGATTGTTGAGTGGGTTTCAAATCTGCAGCATATTTCTGTCCTGTCATGCTTATCACTTGACTAGTAAAACTGGTCAAGATGGATGTCAACAAGTCAAAGACCATCAAGCATTGACAGTAGAATCACATAGGATTACCAGTCATTTGCCAACGCAAAATGAAATAAAAAGATTGGTTTGCCTTTAATTCGATGGACATAAAAAGTGCCAGGAATAAGTGAGTCAGGGGCTAGCACCGGCACCATTACATATGTTAGCATATTGCTACAATATGTTTGCATCTGACAAAACCCTCTCTTCGGGAAGAAATGATTGCCTAGAATGCCCACCAGCAAAAAAATGTGTCTTTGTCAACTTACAAAGCTGAATATGTTGCAGTGTGAGGATCAAGCCCATGCTGGGCTTATAATCAGTCATTTTTATGAAGTATGTCAACAGTCTACCTGGTCCCAAGTGGTTACCACAACAGATTCAAAGTCTGTTTCTCTTGGACTGTGTAGGTTTGAAACCTGCCAAACAACATTTTTCTATCACAACATGCCTTGAAGATTTGCTCATGATAGTTTGTATGGAGGTGCATCTTAACTAGGCTTAGCTAAGTGGTTACCACAACAGAATCTAAATTGTGCCAGTACTCAATGCAGGTTCAAAACCTGCAGTTGTGACAATTTTTTTTTCTATTGGAATATGCTTTGATGATTCACTCATGGACAGTTCTCCAGATGTTTATTCACACTGGTCTTAGCCAAGTATGGAAAGCCGGACACTCGTGCTCAAAGATCAAGGAAAAATTACTAAATATGGCCATGCCTTCTGCAGGACCGTGGACACCACTATCACTAATAAGACTAGGGGTCGGCATTGCCGACATAAACCTTGCTCCGGTTTTGTACTTCAGATGATAACGGGGAGAGTGATCAACCGTGTATTTCTTTTACCAAATGTAGGGCGGACAATACATGTTGACCTTCCACACACGTGACATGTGTGGAAGCTCAATTTGCCTTTGTTGCCTAGGGCAAAATTGAACTGGTCACGTGATGTCGAAACTCATGTGCTTTGCAAAAGGTCTGAACGGTCCTGTGGTGTTTGAAAAACAGTCAGACCGTTTGTAAGCCTCCCCTTCCCATACCGCAGCTGCCGCTCAACATGTATCTTTTTTCATGCTTACCGATTTTCCCCAACTCCCATGGCATAACTTACTTCCTTGCGGAGCAAGGTGAAACAAGCGACTGGAATAATATTATGTACCAATACTGCTACAGCCAAGCCTTACAGAAATCAATCAACGCAAGTTACCATTCGTCCAGCACGTCTGAGTCCTCGCCATCTGAGAAATCCCACACAACCAAACCCGCATCATCCAGTCCCACAACATCTTCGTCAATGCCAAGCGTGATGTCAGGTTCATCATCACAGGCAAGACTCTCCAACTGATGCAAATGTTCGTCAACTACATAAATATTAGTCCCCTTGTATTTGCGTCAAAATAAAACTGACATACCAAGACCAAGACCGCCACCCACCCCACCCATATAGTAGGCACCATTACCATCTTCACTATAGGGCAACTCTTGAAGGTTCTCTATAAGTGGCAAAGTGGTTAATTCATCCTCTGTCTCATCTAACAGCTCAATGTGGTGTGGTATCATCTCATCATTGTCATTCACTGTGGCGATTAAGCGCAGGTATACGTCCCAAGCAGTCTCCCGTGTAACTAATGGGCGCCCGAGTTCTGTATAGCAATGCTCCATGAACTCACTGAATGGCTGTGAAACGAGGTCGAAGACAACATGGGAAGGATCAATGTAGAGTTCACGGACGTGGTCTAATGCTTCATGTTCGACTTTGATCTGACCAAAAAAAAAGTCAGAACACACAGAACAAGCACAGACGGTATTGCTTACTTTAATGTCTAAGATGCCAAAGTTCTCGGGCGATTGGTAGATGATGTTTGGTGCACCATGGGGAAGGATCTTGTTTTGGTCCCGCCATTTTCTAGTGTTGTTCACTCGGTCCTGGTAAGCATCTAACTCCCGCTGTAACCAGGGTATAAAAACCTAGCGAAAAATCATCCTAAATTTAAACACCAAATTAGTATCAATAAGGATGCACGACTGGGGAAACCGGACACACAATTGGAGTGTGTTGTTGGTATCATACCAACCAGACGTGACACCATGGTCTAAAAGTGCCTCAAATCCAGGTGTGAAACAATGTCGCATCTGCGACCACATTATTTCTGGCATTACATTCTTCTTCGACCTCATCCAGCGGTGTTGTAGGCTACCCTGCAAGGCAGGATCGTGCCACTGACGTAGCATAGTGTGACCATTAGTGATTCCATAGTTTTCGGACCCAGGGTCACTCTGGGTCACCATAGGCATGTCTGGTAGGTAGATGAGTTAGTGCAACAACAAGACAAGTAATAAATGACTCATGCCCGAGCATCTCGACTGTGTCAAGGTAATAACTGAGGATGAGCTGTGGGTTCCGGTTCGAGTGCCAGACTCTCATCCACATGATACGCCCTGAGAATGGCTCAATGCCAGTGTGGAGGCCAAGACCGTACCTCAACCACTTGTCGTGTTGGTCGACTGCGAATAGATTGTTCACACCTGCAGCCCAAAATTGCTTTCTTCGAAGGCGATTGGCCTTGCGCTGGTGAACGAGCTCTGGCTCATATGTACAGAAATAAGAAATGACAACGCTCCTGTGATAACAGTCATCAATTAAGATACAACAAGGATACATGAATAAAAGAAAAGATCACCTGGGTACACTCATGTTCCATTCATGAAATAATAAGCTTACAACTTCACGCGCTCCGGCATTTGGATACATCGGACGTAAATTAGTCATAGCATCGTGGATAGTCTCGATGTTATGATTTTGCTAGCGTGTTCTTTGAAGACCCATAGCTTCACGAATCTTGAGAAATTTTGTGAGCCTAAGCATGCCATCAGAACACAGTTGCAATTGAAAAAAAACTATAAACTGACCCAAGACCATAGTGTGATGTGTCGAAATGTTTATGCAACTCTGCGACGATTTGCTTATCAGTCTGGTGTGCCTTCCAAAGGCAAAGGATGTGTGGCTCAATTATGTCCAAAGGCGCTAATTGGATGCAAGTTGGATGTGAATTAGGGGTGTCAATCCAAAACATGAGCACAGCAGATGTACGTGTGGGTTTCCATTGGTTAGGCATTGTGCAAGGTAGTGCTGGTGATGGTGTAGCAACTTGGTTAGTTTTAGTATGCATTCACAGTATTTAATACTCAGAGGTATGAGTCACACTGCCCACCTTAAGACGTACTATCATAGTCAAAACTTCAGAGTCATTGGAGACACGAGCCGTAGCTGCCCAACTTAAGATGTACTATTAGTCAAAACTTCGGAGTCATTGGAGACACAAGCCGCAGCTGCCGCACTCCCCATGGCCATGATGTCTTGGCATCAGACCACTATGAAAGTGCTCTGCTCACTTTTAGTAGTCGGAGGACTTTGTGACCGCTCAACTCACTGCAAATCCACCAGTGGATGACATTCTGGGGGTTGTAAAGTTGTATATAGAATGCAACATCTTCAATTGGTATGTTTTAGTACTATATACAATGCATACACTACTGATCATCACTCCACAGTGTAACTCTCTGCATCCGCAGTGCAACTCTCTGCATACTGCCAAGCACCATCATATGAGCACTGACAGTGTGTCAGGTCTCCTCACTCTTCTCACTGATCTCTTTGCAGCTCTCGGCAGCGCAACTTCCGGTGAACAATGTTCCGGGTCTTGTGTATGTTTTCAATATGCATATACAATGCACATAACTGACTGACTGATCTGTCTGCAGTGCAACTCTCTGCATATCGTGATTCAAGTTGGCCTTGCTCTCTGCAGTACAACTTCCAATGATGGATCTTTGGTATATTTTCTTATACATATGCATAGCTAACTTATTAACTTGTTTTTTGTCATATTTAAGGCATGCAGCGGCGCACTCACTCAGATCACTCTTCTTATGGCGAACCCAAATGACGTTATCTGTCAATTTACGGAAGAAGCACTGGCTGCCAAAGACCGAATCTGTGAACACCCAAGTTGTCATGCCCAGATTGCGAAAGGCCAACCTTGTTTTGATGTGGCTACAATGCAACCTGGCAGACCTGGGCGCAATGTATGCGCACCATGCTATGCACGATATGAGATGAGGTCCATAACATCCAAGAAACCCACTGGTGAGTCGATAACAATTTTTTAATATCATTTACTGACATATTTGTGTTAGCGTCACAGCCTAGTTGCTATGCACGATATGAGATGAGGTCCGTAACATCCAAGAAACCCACTGGTGAGTCAATAACAATTTTTTAATATAATTTACTGACATATTCGTGTTAGCGTCACAGCCTAGTCAGCGACTGCCTGATCCTCAGGTCATTCGCCAGTCAGTGAATGCTTCCCAACGGAAATGTAAGTCGTTCAGTCTCTGATAACGAGTTGAGCTGTTCCTGACCGTGACCAACAGCGAGTGTCAATCCACCTCGTGTCATTGCGATCCCTGACTGGACCAATACTTCCATGGGCCTGCCGCCTGTCCCTCTGTCTCATGGCCGTACAATAACTGGTCCTGATGTAGCCATTCCCACGTCTTGGCAAGGGTCGGCAGCATCACCAATACCATTGAGGCTCACTGGTCCCATTGGATATTCAACCCACCATGGATCGTATTCGGCAGAACGTCAGAGATGGGCCAAACTTGCATATGCTACTCCTGGTGGCACAATGGCTGAAACCATTTCACTAGAGATCTCGGCTGTTCATGAAGCGGGTGGGCGCAAGAAAACAAGAGGTACATTAATTGGGGTATGACCTTTCCTATGTTCACTTTGATACCTGGCTAAACTGACACATTCCTTTAGAATATCTGCGAGGGCAAGAAGGACATTAACACCCAGATTGACGCCCCGAGCCTCATTGAGTTGGCTATGGAGACGGTTCTGCCCAAGCTACATGCGTTTAGTGGGACCTTTCCATGGCGCGACCATGAATTCATTGTGCGAGACTTGAAATGGGTTGATCTTGCGACGCACCAGCCATCAATACCCTATTTCTACTCACAGTGTCCTCAGGCCGCCCGCAAAGGTCAATTGAAGGCCCCGATATTCAAAACGAAACAATTTGGCCTGATGGTAGTTGTGCCAGAGGCTCAATGGACTGAATTCGAAGATTGGCAAGAAGCCAATGAAATGGTATGTGTATTCATCGTATATTCATCATATTATTGTGACCTACACTAACTTACACTTAATCGTACAGGCGATTAAACGCTCAAGTCGTCAAGATAAGGGCAAGGGCAAAACAGACCCACTTTTTTTTGCCGACTCAGCAGAATCACTCACATACACATACTTGGCTGGCCCATTGTCGTCTGCTGCCATCACAGTCCCTTCACTTGACACATACTCAGCTGACCCATCATCTAACTCAGTGCAGGATACATTGTCTGCTACTACCACAGTCCCTTCACTTGACGCACCCAACCCTTCACTTGACGCACCCAATTTCCCTGTGCCAGTCACCACTACTGGTATCTCCATCAAGCGAACTCATGAACGTGCAACAAGTTCTATGTCTAGCACCATTTCACCCCCTCGCAAATACAGTGTTCCTCGTAATCCCCCGCCTACACTTCTCTGCTCTCCTGATTGCGATAACCTCAAGATAGCCCTGGAGATTGGAGGGGGTACGGATTTGGATATGAAGCAGGGTATGTCATCGTTCACTGATGTATGTGTTCAACGCGCTCACCTAGATGCAAGTCTCCAAGTTTCAAACCGAAAACATTCATTTTTATTCAATCCCCACCTGACAACTCAACGACCTCTTGAAAAGTACCCGGTACCATTCATTTTCCATTGACAATGCTGATTCATCCATGGGCTATGTGACTGTTGACACATCCCCTGAGGGTCGCATTGGAATAGGTGGCTTCAAAACAGTGCATGCAGGATGACTGACTTTGATGTCACCTCCTACCTCAGGTCTTGGGTCCAGGGCACGGCATGACGTCATTGTAAAATGTCCATTCCACAAGGTATATCCTAAAGACTTGCCGGCCAGTTTGGAATACAAAATCGGGTGCTATTTGGTCGCAGACGAGTCGCCCAAGTTATTTAGGGAGGCAAATGTCCTATACTGGGCAAAAGCTCTCTTGGGTCTCGTCTATGATGTTATTGACCGTGCCACAGCAGGTGCATCTGAGCCTATACCATTCGATATCCCCCGTGTGCGCTTTGTCAAAGCTGGGCTGGCACTATCTTACTGTCAACAAGATACTGGCATCAAGAAACCCGGATCAAAGGCTCCGTTGATCCGCGCAGGTTTCCTTCTTAAAGAAGTTATTGATGGCGGAGATGCAGATTTCATTAAATATATTCACAATATGGATCCAAACCCATTACTTGACCCAGATGAATTTGGGTACAACTTCGCGTTGTTCCTTGCCTTCACACAACATGTGCAATATGTGAAGACAGGTGGGCTGGTCTTCATCTCTGATTATCAAGGTATGCACTTCGTGTGAGCGCATTGGGCAATGCTGATATCAGAATTGAATAGGCAATATGAAGCTGTTGACCGACCTGCAGATTATGACCCACCCATCGATTAGCAAGAACAGAGAGATCTTCGGGGGAGGCAACATCGAGAAGGCAGTCAGTGAATTTGAGAGTTGCCACATTTGCAACCACTTTTGCAAATGGCCAGGGTTTGGACTCGAGGAATTTGGGGCCAGAGACCAAAGTAGTTCAAACGATACTGGTTTTCATTGAGCATTTTTTTGAACGATACTCGTTTTCATTGAACATATTTTTCTTTTGGACGATGTCACAATGTATTAGAGCTTTTGGCTTTCAGCTTTCATCACTATACTGTGGTCACTCAGCTGAGCTTCAAATATGCCAGGAGGAATACACTTGCACGGTGCTCAAGGTCCGATTACTATATGAGGCGATATTTTCTTGATCTTTGAGCACGAGTGTCCAGGTTTCCATAGCCAAGTGGTTACCAGAGTCAAAATCTGTTCCTCTTTGACTGTGCAGGTTTGAAACCTGTTGACAACAAGTTTTTTTTTCTATTTCTATTGGAACACACCTTGACAATCATTCATGGATGGTTTCCTCACGTACTATCTTTAACTGATATTAGCCAAGTGGTCACCACAACAGAATCCAAATTTGTTTCTCTTGGAATGTGCAGGTTCAAAACCTGCAAAATCACAGTTTTTTTTTCTATTGGAACACACCTTGACACTAGGGGTTGGCATTGCTGACTTATGACTGTTGCGGAGTTGCATTTCCATGCAAGTCTGGCTGAGCAAGTCAAGGGCTGGTGCCAGCACCATTATAATGTCATATGTAGTAAGAACCTTTCACTAGTTGGTACATTGATCAGGCCTCAGGAATGAGGATCACTGTTGATTGGCTGACTACACCACAAATTGACATAGGGATGTATGGCAAGCTAAGGATTGGTTGAGATGAGTATGTTATTAAGAACATAGGGTTTCAAGCAAGATTTTGTCCATACAAAACTTGCCAGACCAAGACGAAAACGAGAGAAGGTGAGAGACCTGTCAAAACATCTTGGGAGGCGCCATGCCTAACACAATACTGAGATGAGGTGAGAATAGGCACTGAGCGCTGAGCCCCTTGCCTCTGTAGAAGGTCTGCGAGGTGTTCGGCTGTGTTCGGCTGTCCATCCAAGTAGCCTTCCTTGTATGCACGAAATTAAATAATAAATACATCCATAGTTACATTGTTCCGCCCAGATACAATCGATCCTTCGTTTGTTTCAGGTTATGACCAACGAGTTTAACTGCTCGAAGGCTATGTCGCCTTACGCTTTCCGAGAGCGACACTATTAGCCTCGAAAGCCTTCCGCTCTCTCCATTCGCAACTGTCTTGATATTCGCAAGTGCTGTCGAGGTGTGAGTAGCTTTCATGACACTGCCTACTGAGAGAACTCACCCACATCGACTGGACTGTGCGAGTTCAACACCCCTGGGAGGACGAAAGCCGAACCACCATTGGAGAACATCTCTAAGATGTGCATCGAGGCGGTCTTCGTCCATGAAGAACTTTCTGGTACCCAATATCGTCGAAAGGCCAGAGGTATCCTCAACTAGAGTATCATGATTTCGACCAGGAAGAGACCTGTTTTCTTCTAAGTTAGTTAACTTATCAGCCGCTGGAGCTGTGCGTAAGCGTTAGTATACTAGAATCCTCGATGAGGTTTCATACTGACTCGCTTCGACATCTTTCGTGACAATCGACTGTGGATTGGAGTCGGAATTGTCGCAGGTGCCTGCAGTCAACGAGTCTTGCACTACCAATGTCGGCTCAGGATTTTCCCGAACAAGGCCAGTGAGGTCAATAACCTCATCAATCGGAAGTTCTTCGCTTTGTGCATTTGCAATCTCTATGCTGTGGTCCGCAGCCTGAGAAGCGCTGGCCTCTCCAGCACCTTGACCAGGCGGGCGCAAACTCTCTTCAATGGCACGAGCTATATCCAACTCCTCTTGAAGGGCAAGCCTTCCCGGAGGGTTATCGACTGCCTTTTCATCGGTTTTCGCCTTCTGTTTCCGATCATGAACCGAATCCTTCTCGACCCCAGCTTTCCGGTAGATAATCTGGAGCTCGGAATTGATGCCTCTCAGTTGTTCACCGCTGCTCCGAGCCGAGTGAACGACAGAGACCCATGCGGCAACCATGGAGCTCAGATCTACATGAAAAGGAAGGTCTTTTTCATCTCTTGTTAGCAAACCGATGTCTTTTACAAATTGCCTAGAAAATGGTCGATGTGGATTGACGAATTGCTTTGCCCATAGTGCATCGAAATCAAAAGTTTCCGGTGAGAGGAGTGGAGAGAGCAAGCGGTGGTAAAGCATAAGTTGCATTTGTGATGATACCGTATCCTCATCTGGGGGTAATGATGGTACGCGACGAGTCTTGTAGTCGACGAGCGTCAAATCGTAGAACGTGGGTTCGGAATGGACGGGCCTTGGGATCGAACTTCCTGCCATAGAATTATCACGAATTTCCTCCTCCGTTGGGGGCTCATCCGCTGCGCGGGTCTCCTCGGGAGTAGACCGATTTGGACAAATAACAGGTATATCGTTTTGGGATGGGGACGGCGACCGACGCTGCTTCTTCTTGACAGGAGATGATTTAGAAGAGACCAGGCTACGTTTGACAGGATTGTGAAGTTTATTTACTTCTGATGGAACGCGTCGAGTCACTTCGTCCTGGCAGATCAGATATATGTCAATCGTTCATTCTGTGGGTGCGGAAATACTTACAATAATTCCGCAAACGACTTGCCCATGCGTAATTCCGAAAACTGGGAGTTCCCTCTGGAAAATTACGTTAGCACCCAAACCATGATCGCCCCAACGTCAGGGAAATACCGTTAGTCCCTCAAAAATTAGTTGTTTTAAGCCCATGGTGAGATCGAAAAGACTGTTGAAAAGCTCAGGAAATGGTCTGAGCAACGGGGATGCAACATTCATACCGCAACGCCCAACGCTCTTCCTTAGTCGATGGACGAACGAAAACTTTTTCCGGCCGCATTTCCAGTTCCAGAGTTTTGTGAATTGACTGAAATAAAAGGTCATTTCTTCTGTAAAAATGAGTAAATGATAAGACATACAGCCCCTCTCTTGAGTGTCTTGTCGTTCTGTTGTGCGACATTTTGTTTGACCTGAATTTGTTTACCGTCTCTTGACGTGAAAGAGGACGGCCGCCTTTCGAGCGGTTTGTAGCGCTCTCCATACAACCCATACTCATATTGTACTTCACACCTATCATGATGATCCAATGTAAGAAAGGGGTGAATGAGAGACTTTTGAACAAACCAAACAGGTGAGACAAGGTCTGTCACGGAGAATGTCTTCTTCCAAGACAAAAACTTCTCGTAGAGATTTTTCGTCTGATTTTGCGGGCGCATTCCAGAAACAGGCAGGCTACTAGTTAGCTGCAGGGGGTGAGACACTCTCGTACTGACAGTAGGTTTAGCGATTTCTTCAACAGGATTCGCGTCAGTCGAGGACTCAATAGCAATATCAAGCGCAGGTCCGCCACCAAAGCCACTGATACCAACTTCCCTGGGGCCTGGCGAGATATCTTGTTGCGATTCTGAGGTTGGACTGTGATCGAGCACCTTCGGCAGCGGAGTTTTTGTGGCATCCATATCGAAATGGGCAAGCTCCTCCTCGGTGAATTCTGAAAGGTCATAATGTTCAAATTCGTCGTGAGACATGATACTCGTGGATTGGACTCGGAAGAAGGGACGCGACTTGACAGGCTGCGACACAGAGATCACGTGATCCTGTGACATAATAGCCGTGACCAACGTTGTCACTTACTTATAATTAGGCGGAACGTCCTCAGAGAGCTCCACCTTTACCCAATGTCTTCTCCTTTATCGATCAATATCAATGATTACAAGAACCCATGATACTGCTCAAACAAAGGATGGCAGCATTTATATCCGTCTTATCGACGCTCGATGGTGATTGCTCATTGCCGATCGGCATGAACCTGCTAGGGGCGTTGTGGCAGAGCCTGAGGCCTGCCAAGTTGTGGAGCTGATTTGAAACTAGCCACACCGCCGATACACCCGCGTCTCGTTCAAACTCTTCCAGCATCCACTAATTCGCCCTAGGATAACTGCGTTGACAGCCGCTCTGCCTTACAACCTCATCGCCCTCTTCCTCATAACAATAACTACTAACCACCCTCTTCGTCATAGATCAACTTCTATTACACAGCTTTTTTATCTCTATTTATTAAATCCGCCAGCTCTTCGTTCGTCGGAGACCACTTCTTAGATCTTCTCCTTACGCCGGCCAACATCATGAAGAACTCCTTCCTCATTGTTCTTCTTTTTTCTTTTGCAGTCGCGGTGGCATCTCCACTCGATGTCCAGGCTCGCAACCCCACACCGTCAAAGAGATATGTGCTCCCCATTCTCCCCCGGCAGCCAGGACCTTCCATAGCCCCTGCTAAGCGGTCCTTGGTCAAACGCGCCCCTGCTCCTGGGCCCTCCGCAGGTTATGTTGCTCGCGAGGCTAGTCCATTACAGCGTCTCGCTGCTCGTCAAGCCTCTCCTTCAAAGCGGCTGTCAGCTCGACAGTTGGCTGCTTCACCGCATTACGCCCGTGCTCCTGCGCCCGCCCCGTCTAAACGCGTTGCTGAGGACTCCGCAGCTCCACAAAAGCGCAGCCTAGACGAACAGCACGTGATAGGGGGCGCAGCGGCCGCAGGGGAATCTCGTGGATTCTGTCTCAACGGACTCGTGGCTTGCCCTGTTTTGCATGCACCTGGGCAGTTCCCTCGCACGTTTGCCGAGTGGGAAGCGATAGGGTTTGAGTGTGTCGATTTTACGGCAGATCTACGCTCCTGCGGCGGTTGTTCCAGTCTTGATCCTATTGAGTAGGTATATGATGATGACTACTTGATTCTACTTGGCTGACCACCATATTTTTATTAAGGCATGACTGCACGAAGATCCCACATGTTGAAGGCGTTGCTTGCGTCGTTGGTGAATGCCAAATCTCATCTTGCCAACCGGGTTATTCGCTAGAAAGTGGTGGCCACGCATGCTCGCCAACGGAGTAGGCACGTAGATTCATTGGACATTTCTCGCAGACTTTTTGTTCTTTCTATGCTATAGACGACACCATCCTGAATTTTGGGCGTTTATTCCTTTTCCTTCTTACAGGACTTCGATTGCTGGACATTTTCTATTCCTGGACCGTTGACATTGTTGTGCTACTTGCTTTCTGGTCTTACGTCCCCCATGTGTTTACGATTGGGCAGATTGGTACTATAGTACTTAACTTTGGTCTGCTGAATAGACTTGCGTTTTGTACATACGCAGAGCGCCGCTGAGATTGAAATGAACGACGACAAGCTCGGGCTCGGGGTGACTTAAAATGGACGTCGTTCCACTTTTATTCAAGTCGCTTGTATGGCTAATATGCCGATTTGCGTTGTTCGCGTTGAACCACTTCGACGCTCGCCGTTGACCCGCCTTCACGTCGAACCATCGTCCTCAAGCAAACGATAAAGGTCGTCTTACCATCTTTTTTTTTTTTACGAATTCACGAACAGCCTTTGTGGCTGACATGCTCCTTGCCACTGCGCTGCGTTGATATCACTGTTTCAATATCTCATCGCTTTGTATGCCTCAGCGGGAAAGTCACCCGCTACACGTCAAATATCCCTCCTGTGCCTCGGTCCGTCTGAGGTACCTCACATGGATGCCTTGTAAATTCGTTTCATCCTCTACGCCTCTCAGACGCCGCCTTGATCTGTTTCTGCGACTTTCTCCATCCCGAGGCTGTCCTCACTTGAGGAACCTTAACAATACTTTCGTTCCCATGATCTTCATCATATTTGATAATTACGCATATGAACTTGGAGTCAAAACTGCGCTCGCAGGCATCCTCGCCTTGCTACTCGGTCTCCTTGGATTTGTTATTGTGAGTTTACATCCTGATTTGTTCAGGTGCTGTTCTAAATATAGAACCGTGGAATAGAGTATATTTGCTCTCGGAGTAGTCTGGATTGTCCCTGCGATGAGGACACAGACCCCTCCCTACCGAGAACCGATCCATCGCCAACTACATCGCAGTCCAAAGAAGTTCCTCGGTCTTGTATTAACTTCTTCCCCAGAACCTATGCTTCAGACACTACCGCCGATACCTCCCGGGTCCAAGACTCCCTCCCTTCGGCGAGCAGCGTCGTTTCCCGACCTGCATAAAACACCTTCTTCCGAGGGACAACCCCTCGTGACTTCGAGGCATGTTTCTTTTAATATTGGAGCTCCAGAATCCTACAATTCAAGTTTGGCGAGGTCCGTCGCCATGAACCCATCCCCGATGCCACCAACAATTCAGCGTCGCTGGCCACCTGCAATGTCTCCATTCTCCAGGCGTCGACCAACACAAGGGGAATCTGCTCCATCCTCACCCACCGCACGAGATGAAAGTAATACCACCGCATGCAATTACAGGTCGTCGCCCACGTCAAAGAGTACCCGTGTGCATGACCTTCCACTCAAGTGTTTCGATGAGTGCGAATGCCCCCGCGGTCGTCGAAATAGCTTCGGCTGTGATGAACACGGCACGATGAACCTACCTCAAGTGGACTCTTTTTCCGAAGGAACAGCTTCTACGCGCTCGTCGAGGGCCATATCTTTACGGTTACCATCTGTTCGGAAAGCCTTCAGCGGAAAATGTCGTCCAGCAAGCGTTCCACCGCGTACACCTGTTGTGATCAACGTTAGCGCAAAGGAACAGTCTCAACAGCAAAACCCTACAGCCGGGTACCCCGTGAGGACGTTGCCTTCGCCTCCTCCCTTCCCGACGTCCGGTGAAATGTATCGCGCGGAATACGTGAATCCTTTCCGGACGAAGAAATCAAAGATTATCCCCAGTGCGTGTGTCACCTTATCAAAATGATATGATGCCGAACTAATTGTTAATAAGCCACACTTGCAGAACTTGAGGCTTCGAAATTTAGTCGCAGGTCGAGGTTTTCATTCTCTGGTCCATGGTCAAGTCCCAAACCTGCGCGTTTGTCGCCTGACCTAGCACCTTCCGCGACATCGTCAAATTGTAAGCATCGGGTTTCTTAGGTATACTAGGGACAATAATGATGGTTTTCTGTATAGCCTCCTTTCCGAACTCGCCATCTGCACTTCGTAGGACGTTCACGAGCCACTTCACTCCTTTGTTCAAGTCCCCTGCTATCAGTCCTCCTCCTTCGAGCTTAGAGTGTCCGTCCCCCATGTCCTCACCGCAGTCACAGGTGAACGTACCGAAGTTGACGGGCAAGAATTCCTTGCGGTCTGTCCCTCGTACGCAGCCATATGGTCCTCCTTGGAATGCATTGATGCCAGGGCAATGTCACGATCTGGTGAATGGCAGCCTGGATGACATTCTTATCAAGAGACCACGTCGTGGATACAAAGGGGCTGAGGGTCATCGGGGGTTCAAGTCGCACTCTCACACCCTTGCACCGATAGACGCGTCTGAGAGCGAATACCCGCCTGACAACCTTGTGGACAAGCTAGCTCAGCGTTTATCGGGATTGACGCACTCTCAGGATGCCATTCCAGGTGCCACTGCCGAGGTAGGCCAGAGCACACCTCTGAAGGCTTTGACTTCCCTCGGTGAGCCTGCGGGACATGGGTCCGCTGCCTTATGGACAATTGCAAGCCTTGAACAAGTTGCTGCTGTTCCATCGGATGAATATAACTAACTTCTCCTGTCAGTTGGTCGTGGTGGGTTTTATATGCTGCTTGAAGGTTTGACGTGCTGAAGATTCCCTAGTCAGATTTTTTTACGTCATTGCAATTGTATATACGGGCATATACATAGTCGATACCACGCTCTTAGCATACATTCCCCACCAAACATTGGCATATAGCATACACTTGTCATGATGCATGACGATCATCGCAGCACATCTAATCATATTTCGCAGCAGCCTCTATTGAGCTTCTCAACTCGAGATACACTATTCCAATGCAACCCCACTTATTCCATGTTCGTAAACCACCGTCAATTCGAGAACCGGCTTTTTTGGCGGGCATTATCCGGATAGGCCATCGTTGACGAGCAGCACGCTCATGGCATTGGCCACTGCACTATGTTGACTGGCACTTAACATTGATCCAGCTTCGATACATTGCTGCAATTGCGCATCAAGAAGATGCCTATATACGATGTTCCAATATCAGTATATTTGAGATCAACAGATGACAAGGACAGGTTACCTGAGTTGGTTTACCAGAGTTCCTATGCGGGGCCATGCCTTCAACTTGACGATGCTCCCACCCTTTCCAACAGTGAGACCGCCCCCAATGTGATTGACGGATACAGGACCACCAAATAGAAGCAGTGCGTACATCGGAACCTGACCGCAACTTAGCACACCAAACACGATCGCGTCAAATTGCACACCTGAGTCGCACCGCGGATGAAAACCTTGCTAGTCATCTGTTTCTGGAAGTACGCCAGGAACGGCGACTTCCACGTCGACTCTCCAAAGAGGACAGAAGAAGGATGCAAAAAGACGCGCACATCTGTCAGATCGTGGATCTTGTACTCTTTTGCAGTATTTTCGCGCTGAACAGTGCCCGCCTGCACTTTATCGAATTTGATCGCTGAACGTGGAAGATGCACTTGAGCAACGCGAGGCCACAGGCCGCCAAGAATGACGGCTTTGACAATGTTTGTGTTTGCACTGTTTGTATTCAGTTCCTCTGAACTTGCTCTTGCGGAACGCGGGATGAAACCGAGATCTGAAAGAGAGGAGAGGAAGTCGCGGCGTAATGAAGTGATCTCCCTGACAGTGGTCGATGAGATAAAGTTCTGCACAAAACTGATCATTGCTGGAGTTCCATTACAGCAAAAAATCATACCTCTTCACAGAAATGTCTCAATGCTTTTTGACTCTTGCCCTCAGACTGAAGGCGCGTCCATTCACTGTACGCATTGACGTCTGTGATTAGATCGCTTTTGTCTTCGCCAAAACGTAATTTCGCCCTACGTATGCAAATGAGTCCCAGTCGTAGACATTGGAACGAAAATTTTACTTAGTGGCTTCATCCCTATTATTCATAGGACTGAGGAATAAAGGTTTCGACGAGAGGCAGGCTGCGACCGTAAGAATTGGGTCTAGGCATTGAAAAATTGTGCCCAGAACTAGCATCTGGGAGACATTGTCAATAAGTCACTCCGTCCCATATTCGATGTACCACTAACCTTCCCGAGTCGTAAATCCACGGGTAGCACTGACTATACAAAGAGCGCGTCTGCTAGTCAAACAATGAACGCAGGATACACGATTGCAATCACGCACAATATGACGCCCAAGAGCAGTCAAACGGCCATCTGCATCGATAGCTCCGAGCTCCTCAAGGACATCCCAGGCCTTATCCATTGCAGACACTTCGGGAGGATCGATAGCCCGATTCAGGAAATGCTGAAAAAGAATCTAGCTCAATGCACTGCACCCATCACACAGGATCACTAACCTTCACATCTTCACTCTCGCGCATCACCTTCACGGTTAACGAAATGCTCTCCAACGGTGTTCGCAATATTTCTGGTATTGGGAAACGGCCCATTTTCTCTTCCTGTTTGCGAGTATAAAGCTTGTAGCAAACCCCTGGTTGCGTTCTGCCGGCCCTACCCCTGCGCTGGCGGGCTGCAGCACGCGTAACCCATTGTTCTTTCAAGAGAGATAGCCCGCTTTCTGGATCATAACCTGTTTCTTTGACTCTTCCCGAGTCCACAACGTAGACAACATCTTCAATGGTGATAGACGTCTTTGAAACATTCAGCTATAGGAACTAACTGATACAACGAACTGACCTCGGCAACGTTTGTTGCAGCAATGATCTTCCATCGTTTTGTACTCGCAAAAACAGCCAGTTGTTCGTCGTTTGACAAGTTCGCATGTAAAGGTAATATCTCGGCCTTCTCACCGAGCATGCCACGGATTACATCAATACAAGATCGAATTTCTTGAACTCCGGGAAGGAAAATCAAAATTCCACCTCGCTGTGCCGTTGCAACGATGTGCTGAACAACAGCAGCAATCAGCTAAGACAAGAATGATGAGTTTGCTGGTCTAGTGTTGCAACATCATGGAAATACAACCTGATAGTCAATCCTTTCTGCCTGCATAATGTTTTGGATTGCAGATGTCGACTCTTCGCTGAGGCCCTTGGAACTACAATAATCCCTGAATGCATGTTTCTCTTCTTCTGATTCTTTTATATTTGGTTTGACTGATACCGGCTTATAGGAAACTGACGAAATGTAGTCTTCTAGATACCTGTGATGATTCATTTTTGAGTGAGGGCCGTCGTATTCGAGCAGTCGAGACAAAGACAGACACTACGTACATATCTGTAATTGGGTGTGTAAAGCCTGGGATAGTCAACATCGGGGCGTTGTTGAAATATTTCACGAATGTCTCATGATTAATTGTTGCCGACATGAGTACTACCTTGAGTGTAGGGTGTCGTGCTAATAATTCCTTGAGTTCCAGGAGAAGAAAATCACCATCGACAGAACGTTCGTGAACCTACGTGCAGCCAGTCAGTGGTGGGTTGGATTTTATGAAAGGTTGCCATGCACCTCATCAACAACAATGTGTGTGACATCCTTTAGCCCGTCGCCGGAACCTAGCCTTCGTAAAACAACTCCAGTCGTACAGAAGAGCAACTTAGTCGCCTGATTATGCTTAGTCTCTCCACGAATAGCATATCCAACAGAGCCGTCGTCTATCCGTTCTGCAGAAACCCGCGCAGCAACAGATACGGCAGAAATTCTGCGAGGCTGGGTGATAATGATCGAGGCTTCAGCTCCGTGTCCCGAAAGTATCAAGGAATCTAGGATGAATTGTGGAACTTTAAAATTGACGCCTCTCAGGAAACATTGCATGGACAGAGGTTGACTATGACTTACGCTGAGTGGTTTTGCCACACCCTGTAGATGTACTTCTTTAACTTAAGGGCTGGAGACAGATAACAAGGCTCACCTGTTTCTCCAACCACGACAACTACTCGGTTGCGCTCGAGCAAGGACAAAAAGTTGTCCTTGGCAGCAAATACAGGAAGGCGTCTACGAGCTGATAACATCGTTGCATATGCCTGAGATTGGCACAATTTGTCAAAATCCGACTTAACCTGCGAATCCGATCGACTGTCACCGCAACGCCGGATTTTTTGACGCGCTGTTTCGTTAAGACCGGCCGGTGAGGCAGCAGCTGGATGGACAGTGGGCGATGAAGTGGGCGAAGGTATCAAGAATTTTAGTACTTCCGATACATCCGGCGAACCGTTGGACTGAACATGTGCCCATTGCTCCTCGAGGACCCGCATTGCTGCCATAAGAAAGCCTTCTCCTGACTCCATAAATCCATCCTGTTTCATTTCTTGCAACAGTTGTGAGAGAAGATGAAGTCGCATGTACGGCGGGACAGACTTTGATGTGATATACACAGGAGGATAGCTGTGAAAGGAGTGGTCAGAACAGGATGGCAGCAAGACGTGTAGTTCCACGGGCGCGCTGAATAGAGGCATTGATACATGGTTCGCATCGACAAAATGAGCCCCAAGAGCCTCTACTTCATCCGTATTACTTCGTAAATCGTCCACGACATTAGCCAGAATTACATCATCTGGATTGACTTGGGCACCCGCACTCTCACCTAGGAGGCGATGGTCTAACGAGGCTACCAGCAGATCCACATTTGTTACCGAGTGTCTGTCAGCAGTACACTCTTTGACAGTTTGTGCAGGAAATCCAGCCTCTTTGATAATTTTCTCCTCCACCCATCGCTTTGCCAAGTCATCAGAGCCAGAGTGACCAGAGACAATAAATGGATCGGAGGAGTTATTTCCAGGAAAGAAGCGCTCGGGGAGGTCGCATTCTGGGAGATGAAGAACTAGATGTTCTATGCAGGCCTGCAGCGGGCTCATTGAATTCAACAAATTACCCCCGAGAGCCGAAGGTTTGGACAGAAAGGCCAACGTATTGCGTGTTTGATCAGACTTGAAACCTAAGTGACTGAGCTGCTGGGTAACAGCTGGTATGGCATCCACGGGCAACACAGATGTCACAGGGTCGTCACCAAAGCGCAGTGCATTTCCCTTGGAACTTTCGTTAATAACAACGACGTTTGTCATTGAAGTCTGATTACCTTCTTGACAACATCTTCCACCAAATCCCGCAACTCAGTGGACATTCTCACCTCGGGGGAATTAGCGAACTCCTTGGACCCAAACATCAAGGAGGTTTTTGAATTTCCTTGTTGTCGATTTTGGGCTGCCTTCACTTGTCTCTCATCTACTGCTCTACGTGCAGCAAAAGGATCAGCATCATACATCCATTTCATGTGTTCTGGAGCGTTTTTATGTTCCGCTGCTAGTTCAATCCAGTAATCACGAGGTCCAGGTGGTAATACGCGATTAAGCTGAAGTCCATTACAAAACTGCTGGGTTACTCATGCTCAATCCTACTGGTCATATGAAGCATGACAAAAAAGACACTGACACGGTACAGAGCATATGTGGCACCCCAGTGACGCGCTTCTAGCGCAGTCGGTCTCAAATAAGGTGGGTGAGGTTCGAGTCGGACACTTTCTGCCTGCGATGTCTTCTTATCGAACCGAGCGATGTGAACGGCGAAAGACCAATCATTGCCATGTTTACGCTTGTGGATCATGAGTTATAATAGAAGGCTTGATAAAATAGTTACACTCACCGTCTCGACGTTTGGCTTGTCCCAGCCACTTTTTTGGCACCTATGAATAGAGAAGTTAGCCTGGAAATCTGCGGGTCGTGACGTTGCAGGGCACATTAATGCTTTCGAATGACTGGCAGGCGTCATTTTCAAGTGCCACGGAACTCCCACAACAAAGGCGAAAAAGCATGCATGAGCCTGGCATACCTTTCTTGAAGTAGACTCAGAGGATACTTGGATCCGGGCGGGAAGAGTGGTTTTTCTCGTTCTCCACCAGCTGACTGCGAAAGTAAACCTGCGCCAGTATTTTTGTTAGTCTTTGATGAATTTCCTGCGTTCCCAGTTTTTACGATGCCCTTGCGAGGAGCCATCAACTTCTTCAGCTTCTTTAAATTCCGAGTGAGCGCCCAGGATGGTTAAACTTAAGCTTAAAGCCTGAGGCCTTGCCAATGCCAGTGCTTGGGCCTTGCGGCAGATGGTTAAACTTGAAAGGAATTACAATTATGTAAGCTTTAACCACCTATCTACTTTCAACAACTCTAGCTCTCACCACGACCTTGCTATGGCAGAGAGTGACCTTTACAACCTTGAAGTACTCTCGCTAGTCGCCAAAATTACCCAGGAGATTGACAACTATACTGGCATTAACGATAAAACACTCGCAGAATTTGTCATTTCTCTTCACGACCAGTCTAAATCACTTCCCGACTTTAAATCACAGCTCAGTAATGCTGGCGCTGAATTCCCCGACTCATTCGTTGAGAATGTGGATCGTTTAATCCTGAGCTTGCATCCGAAACACAAGAAGAAATCCAATTTAGTTACTCATGGCGCCTTAAACGCCCAAACGAATGGAGACGCACTTGATCGTGAAAAGGACAAGCAGAAACGACTTTTCCCTGGGCTCGCTGTGCCGGACAAGGAGATAAAGGAGGATGTGCTCATGAAAGAGGTGGACGATATGATGGCTCAGTTTGAAGGTGTTGCGAAGAGGGCAAAAACAACAGACGAGGATGAGAGACCTGCAAAGCGGGAGCGAAGAGACCGATCTCGGTCACAGTCACCACGCCGTCGTAGTACAAGCCCTGACAGGGGTCGCAATTACAACTCAAGGAGGGATAATTGGAAGGGGAGAAACGGAGACGAGCAGCCAGTATTGTTTAAAATCTACAGTGGCCGAATATCAAGCCTAAAAGATTTCGGCGCTTTTGTGCAACTAGAGGGTGTTGCGGGACGTATGGAAGGTGCGCAAAGCATTCTGGTCCTCATCATTGTTTTTCTAAAATACTTCCAGGTATGGTGCATGTTTCAAATATTCAGCAGGGTGCACGTGCGAACTCCGCGTCGGATCTCCTTAGCCGTGGACAACAGGTCAAGGTTAAGGTGATGAGCATTGCGGGCAGCCGTATTGGTCTATCTATGAAGGATGTAGACCAAGCTACGGGTCGCGATCTCACTCCTCACTTGCGGATCAGATCTGAAGCCGAGATGGAGGAAGAGCGCCAGCGAGCGGCTCGTGCGTCCTCTGGGGCCAATGCTGTGCCATTGCGCTCAAGAGACGAACCATTAGCGACTCGGTCCGCCAAACGTCTGACCTCACCTGAGCGATGGGAGATTAAGCAGCTTATCTCATCTGGTGTCATCGATGCTTCCGAGTATCCTGACCTTGACGAAGACTTCGTCAATCCTGTGGCTCGAGCAGAGGTCGAGGAGGAGCTTGACGTCGAAATCAGGGAAGAGGAACCAGCATTCTTGGCTGGTCAGACGAAACGCACCCTCGATCTCAGTCCTGTGAAAATCATCAAAGCTCCTGATGGCTCCCTCAATAGAGCCGCCCTAGGGGGTGCAGCTTTGGCTAAAGAACGACGCGAGCTCCGTCAGCAAGAAGCTAATGAGCAAGCTGACTCTGAAGCCCGAGACTTCAGTGCACCATGGCTCGATCCTATGGCGAAAGAGTCAGACAGAATGTTTGCTCAAGACATGAGAGGTCATCTCAAGGATCGAAGAGCTGGCGAAGTGCCTAAATGGAGGAATCGACATTCAACAAGGCTACGACATATGGTGAAATTACAAGCCTCAGTATACAGGAGCAGCGGAAGAGTCTACCTATTTATAAGCTTAGAGACGCTTTGTTGAAGGCCATTGACGAGGTAAATCGTCTATTTTTTCTACAAATCGGATAGTTATTAACTCATTTTTTATAGCATCAAGTCCTCATTGTTGTTGGAGACACTGGCTCTGGCAAGACAACGCAAATGGTCCAATACCTCGCTGAGGCTGGCTTTGCTGATAGAGGACGCATTGGCTGTACACAACCGCGTCGTGTGGCTGCTATGTCAGTCGCAAAGCGTGTCTCGGAAGAGGTAGGATGTCGTCTCGGCCAAGAGGTTGGCTATACTATCCGTTTCGAAGATTGTACGAGTCCGGAAACGAAGATCAAATATATGACGGATGGTATGCTGCAGCGTGAGTCGGTGATTGACCCGCTCTGCAGCCAGTACTCTGTGGTCATGCTTGATGAGGCTCACGAACGGACCATCGCAACTGATGTTTTGTTCGGTCTTCTTAAAAGTAAATTTGTGCATCTTCATTTGGTCGACATTTTCTGACGCCCTTGTAGAGGCTGTCAAGAAGCGACCCGATCTAAAGCTAATTGTTACCTCAGCGACTTTGGACGCTGAGAAATTCTCGAAGTATTTCTTCGGGTGCCCAATTTTCACCATTCCTGGTCGCACATACCCCGTAGAGATCCTTTACACCAAAGAGCCGGAATCCGACTACCTGGATGCGTCATTAATCACTGTCATGCAAATCCACCTATCCGAGCCCCCGGGCGACATTCTCCTCTTCCTGACGGGCCAGGAGGAGATTGACACATCATGTGAAATTCTCTTCGAACGTATGAAAGCGTTAGGTCCAAAAGTGCCAGATCTTATCATCCTCCCCATTTATTCCGCCCTTCCATCTGAAGTACAGTCGCGTGTCTTCGAACCCACTCCTCCTGGTGCCCGCAAAGTTGTTATCGCTACCAACGTTGCAGAAACTAGTTTGACTATTCCTGGGATTTATTATGTCATTGATCCCGGGTTCTCGAAGCAGAACGCATACGACCCGAGACTAGGAATGGATTCATTGGTGGTCATGCCTATATCCCAGGCACAAGCACGGCAGCGCTCTGGTCGTGCTGGTCGTACAGGTCCAGGAAAGTGCTACCGTCTATACACAGAGACTGCTTACCGCAACGAGATGTTACCCACGTCTATTCCCGATATTCAGCGGACGAATCTTGCCCATACTATTCTGATGCTCAAGGCAATGGGTATCAATGACCTTCTTATTTTGATTTCATGGACCCACCGCCAGCGCAGACCATGCTAACTGCGTTGGAGTCATTGTACGCGCTTTCGGCGTTGGATGACGAAGGTCTTTTGACTCGTTTGGGCCGCAAGATGGCTGACTTCCCCATGGAGCCGCCCACTTGCGAAGATGCTCAGCGCCTCTGTCGAGCTTGGTGCTCTGAAGAGATCCTTTCCATTGTGGCCATGTTGTCTGTCCAATCTGTCTTCTATCGCCCAAGGAGAAACAAGGTCAAGCTGACTCTAAGGAAAGCGAAATTCCACCAGCCAGAGGGTGATCACCTTACCCTTCTGACGGTATACAATGGCTGGAAAGGCGCGAACTTTTCTAATCCTTGGTGCTACGAGAACTTCATCCAGCAAGAAGCATGCGGCGTGCACAGGATATTCGCAAGCAGCTAGTGGGTATCATGGACAGGTGCATGTTAATTCTCGATGAGTCGATTTCGTAACTCTAACAATCTTCTCAGATACAAGCATGATATTCTATCGGCAGGAAAGGATTACAACCGTGTGCGGAAGGCTATATGTTCTGGTTTCTTCCGGAACGCGGCTAAGAAGATCCTCAAGAAGGCTACAAGACACTTGTTGAAGGAACACCCGTATATATCCACCCCTCTTCCGCTCTCTTCAACCGCGCGCCTGAATGGCTAATCTATAACGAGTTGGTGTTGACCACTCGCGAGTACTGTCACAACGTCACTACTATAGAGCCAAAATGGCTCGTGGAGGTTGCACCTCAGTTCTTCAGAGTCGCTGACGCCAACAAGATCAGTAAGCGGAAGAGACAGGAAAAGATCGAACCATTGTACAACAAGGTATGTATCGCATCCATACAAGACATGCACCTGAGGCTCACGCACCTACTAGTACGAGAAACCCGACGAATGGCGACTATCGAAAGTCAAACGAAGTGCACGCTCTGTATGTAGTCATCCAAATGCTGCTTCAATTATGTGCTAATCCTGTTAATAGAGTCAAACATTTGGTTAAAATATCGCATAATGGTTGGACTATTTTACGATTTATGTGTAGCTGTAAAGTATAATGCCGCCGTTGACCACCCTGCTGCAGTTTGCTGCTCGATGTCCATACTAAACCACTTGAAAGATGGCTGATGGTAGCGGCATGGCTCTAATACTGCGGCTTGCTTGCAAGGCCACCAAAGACATTGCGTAATGACCTATACACTTTGCGGCCAAATGATCCGCAATACCCGACAGATGATGAAAGTCTCGAAGACTAAGAAGAACGATTAGGATTTCTGAGAGCGGCTCAACGATGAGAACACATACTGGTGTATTTCAATTTGCGTCGACGAAGATCAGCCCACAAAACGCATAGCATCAGCATCTACATAGTACTTCGCAACCTCTCCCGCTTTGACCACTGGTGCTGTCGGATCGGGCACCAACATGAATGATTGGAAGAAGACTCTAGGCTGTCCGTCGACTGATTTGATTGGTGTCGATACTGGATTGCCAGCAGGACCGCGTCCATGAGTGACATTTCCAGAGACCGTAACAAGAAGTGATGGGGGCTGAGAGCCTGTGATAGCATGAAGCATGTGAGCGTTTATGTCACTGCAGGGCATCACAAGAAACAGACCTGGTATAGGATGGCAATCGTAGGACTGAACTTCCTGGTACTTGGCATATCTTGGATAAGTTTTTTCACACCCTCAGTACCCTGACATGGATTTCCGTTCCACGTCAAGGTCGATGACGAACGATAAAACTTGGGGAGGTCATCCACCCTTGTAGGGGAGTCATATGTGGTATAGTACAAACGCGTAAATGCGTCTGCTGCCCGTGTCGCGATCTCGATACTTATCGCAGTTGAAGTTAGGATTCTGACAATATAAAGTGCGATAAAACCTACTCATTGCGAGTGAAAGTTGTAGTTGTGGTCATGGTTCAACGTTCAAGACAAAGGATGCACGAGCATCTGGCCTGGACCGCCGGCACCACTCAGTGGCACGTGATATATGCTGTGCAAGATTACGTAATACTCAAAAGCGGCTTCTACAGTTTCACCTGGGAACAAGTATACTACTATAGCCTCCACAAGGCGGGCCAGCATGGTGTGTAGGAAGTACCGCATCCATTAATACCATCCTATAAATCCTATAAATTTGCACCAGTCCGGGGTAGCAACTTGCTTGTTGCGGTTGCCTCCTACCACCACCATGGCAGAACAAATTCGAGTTGTTACTCTCAACTGCTGGTATGTTATCTCTCCGAGTCTCTAAGCGCGCGGTCAGGTTGATTCCAAGAGTGACGTAGGGGCTTGAAATATGTCTCTAAAGACCGGCACGAGCGAGTTGCCGCAATAGCTAGTGCGCTCGCTCGCTCGGACTACGACATTATTGCACTCCAAGAAATCTGGGTCGAGGCAGACTACAATGAAATTCGGCAAAGTGTCGTTTCTCGCTTGCCCTACACAAAGCTTTTCCATAGGTATTATATGTCTTGTGTGGTGGGTACATGTGTTCATGTTTATTATAGGTGCTCTTGGTGCCGGACTTGGTATCCTCACAAAATGGCCTATCATTGCTACCAGCATGACTCCATACTCTCTTGTTGGTGAACCCACAGACGTCTTCGGAGGAGACTGGTTTGTGGGAAAGGGCGCTGGGAGCGTAACGATCATGCATCCTATCCTTGGACCTGTCCAGCTTTTTGTCACCCATGTAAGCCTGCTGACACACTTTCTGTCTTTTGGTATTGACAATGCATCCAAGTTCTGTGCTAAGGGCGGAGAATCAGGTCCTGAGTACAACAGAACATATCGCCTAGTGAATGCTTGGGAGTTTGCAAAAGTCACACGGCAAGCCGCTGAACTGGGGCGGTATGTGATCGCCGTGAGTTATATGCTATCTGCACCATCGTTTCGAACGTTGCTGACACATAAATAGATGGGTGATTTTAATAGCATTCCAACAAGTCTCCCGATGAACGTCGTCCTGAACCATGCTGGACTGGTTGACTCGTGGGCCACTTCACATACACACATACCCCCGCCCTCTGGGATGTTATCTCCCATAGAGGGTGTCATCAATTATGGTATCACTGCTGACTCCCCTCTTAACTCTTATCGCGACTCAGAGCCCTCTGGCGACCCAATTGTTCGCAAATATCAAGGGAAACGCCTTGATTATATCTTATTCCGGCATCCCAGCCCCAACGGGTCCAATGATCACCTTCCCCGATTAACCTGCCGAGATAGCCAGGTTGTCTTCACTGATTCCATCCTGGCAACTCATGCTCCTATTCTGATCATTTTGGTGTCGAGGCGACCCTAGCCATTGACACGCAGGCGGAGGGTAAACAATGATATGGCGTCATTGAAGGATACCTCAGCAATGTGGTTCAAGTCCCCCTCTGAACTCTCCTCGAATGCTATAACCGAGATGATGAGCGCCTTCAAACATCCTACAGGATGTCACAAGATCGTTCCCGCAAGGAATTGACTATCTTTGGAACGAGCATCTTGGTGCTGATTGGTCTCATCATTGGATCCGCATGGGTTGTTGTTCCCTGGCTCAACCCAGTTTTTGTGCTTCTTGTCGTTTACTTATCGTGGCAGGCTACGACTAAGCTTTATGAAGGCTTCATCTTCGGGAGCTGGGAGAGGAAAGCTTTACAGAATGTTATAGAAGAGCTTGAGCTTTGCAAGCAGATCCTGGCATCACAAGCACCGCACGACTGGTAGAGAATGCAGTTCATTGATCCTATGTAGAAAACAGAATGGACTATTTGTTACGTGTCACTTGCTACATACATATCTGGACGTGAATTATGCGAAAAAAAACGGTAGCACCGATACTTGTAAGGTAGTACTATACAAGGTAGGTAGTCGAGGCAATGGATGTCATAGCGGCGCAAGGTGTCGCAAAAGCAGGAATATTGATGCGAGGATGCGAGAATTCGGAGGGAGACGAAGGACGAGTTGGTGTGGGTGATAATGTGAATTTTTTGCCACACGTAGGCGTAGGCCAGTCAAGATATTGGGATGCGACTGATCTCTCCGAGAAAATGGAGAGAGCAGACTGCATTCGGCACAGAGCTGGGGTGGACGCCGCATGCCGAAGAACTCGGGATGGACTGGCGACGGTCACGCAAGGCGTAGTTGGTTCTGCTTCACTACCGTTGGAATTAGGAGTTAGCTCCAAATCCAGCCAGGTGCGACCCCAGCTTGGAGGCACTGCTGAGCTCAATTGCGCTTCATAACTCGTATCAATATTTTCTCGAGACATCTGTTCTTGAACCTCTTGCCATCCCGAGTTAGTCTCTACACCATCGCCGCGGACGACACGGACGTTATCGTTATCTGTGTCGTTCTCGAGGCAAATTTCGGTGTCATGATCTAAAGCCTGAGGCGAGTGACTTTGGATGTGAGGCAGCTTGTGCCGCACGAATTCGCGACAAGAGATAAAGGCAGTTGTTGCAACATTCAAGAAAGGAAATGCTTGAAAAACATGAACCTTGAAAAAGCTATGATCAGTACAACAAAACGAGAAAGTCAACGAACTTACAGCATCCTCGTAGGTCTCCAACTGAACCTGGACACCGGCCAGTGAAGCTTTGTGTGAGAGAAGTACGATTTCGTCATGCAGAACCTCCGCATCGCCACATTGAATAAGCATGGGCGGTAGTCCATCGAACTTGCCAAACAACGGGCTGGCGTATGGGTGGGTAATGTACTGCTCGAGTGCATCTCCTAGATACATTATAACGGGGTGCAAGTGAGCGGTTGGACCGGCGTAGGAATGATGTCGTAGGCAGCATTAGTATCCCACGATTCGCAGCTCAAGGTCAAGTCTGTCGTTATGTTTCAGACTACTCACATAAAAGTGAATCAATCGCTACATACCAACCCAGGGAGAGAATAACATGGCACCGTCCGGTAGAGTGTATCATTGTCTCGTAGATAGAGCAGGAGTGCAAGGCCTAGTGCACCACCTGCACTATCGCCTGCTACAATCAAATTTTCTGGCGGCACCGCAATCATCCGTCAAGCGGAAGTAGGTGCTAACCACGTCATGCAGCTGACCAGGAAAGATTGTTTCCGGAGCGAGCCGGTAATCGATGGCTTGGATTGAGATGAGGCAAGGATGGCACCCAGCTGTGATCAACGAACTCACCAAATACGCGTGCGTTGGTATATTTGGACAATGGTATGGTCAGCATCCTTTGTGCCGCAGCGCTAGATGAGTAATATGCTCCTGAAAACAAAATCAAACACTGCATTGTACAGAAAGCGCCACGGACTCACCGCCGTGAATGTAGAGGATGACTCGAGATTGCCCCTTTCGAAGATCGTAATCAATTTTCGTCTGGTCAACAAAGCTGGCCCATTCCACTGTTTTGCGAGTGGACTTGTAATCTGACTGCAATGATTGCCAGAGTCTCTTCCCGATTATCCACTCCCCAGAAAGTTCACGTTTTCCGTCTTCCATCGCATCGCACAACTCCAGCATGCCACGAAGGTTGCGTTTACGCACACGGAAGGTCACTGGGGTGACTAAAGCGTCCGATGGTAAGGGAACTAGCCCTCCGATACCCATTGCCTTACGAACCATAGCCTAGGGTTATTGTCATTGCTAAGGTTGCGAATGACACAAATAGCACTCACGATATCAGCCAGTGCAGAATGCCTCGAAACATCTCGCATGAGACTAGAGAGGATAGCATCTCAATGCCCCATGATTTCCTGCGCGGGCCCCAAACGTGAGAG
>JABBWD010000166.1:0-42174 GCA_016628565.1 Suillus placidus
ATGGATAAAAATGTCAAGCATTCCTAGCAACAGGAAACTAGTGCATGACCAGTGCAGGAAACACTGTCCATGTTATTCCTTCAGAAACCCAGCACTGACAAACTACACACCATGTTTGACCTGCACAAACAGAACACTAATACCCACAAACTGTCTTCCCTCTACCCGACATTGAAGGGATCCTCCACTATGCTGTGAGAAGGAAGTATTGGTCTATCATAGATGGACAGGATGCCTATGAACAAATCCGAGTGATACTAAGCATGTTGAGTGCACCACGATTACCACCCCTGATGGGAATATGGTCAGCATTGTTCTGCAGCAAGGTGACTGCAATGCACCAGCCACATACCAGGCCCTTACGAAACACCTGTTTGGCCAGTTCATTGGCTGTTGGACAGACATCTACCTATGGTGCATCTTGCCTAGTCACTACTACTTTTGTATAAAGTTTGTGGCACATGCCAATGTGGTTCAAATTCTTATTCCTTTGACAAAAACACTCTAAATGAGTGTAAGAATACATCTACCAGACCGATTTTTTGTATCTCAATATTTAAGAGAGATATAATTTTACCACCTCTCATATTTGGCCATGTGGCATATGGTAATTTCCAGCTGATTTGTATGTCATCAAGCTAAATGTTGAATGCCAGTGGAAAGGGTATAGCCTGTATGATAGCAAAAGACCCAGACTGGAAAATGGCTTGGATTGCTGCATTTTATAGTGCCAAATGTAACCTAGCACAGCAGAACTACCCGGTGCATGAGCAGAAGATGCTCGCCAAAGTTGAGGGTATGCTGTGCCACAGGAATATACTGCAAGGGGTGAATTTCACTTAGTTAACTGATTATAATGGTTTGATCCACTTACTGAATCAATGAAATTTGTCTGGGCGCCAGGCCAGATGGTTGGAAAAACTAGGGGAATTTTAAATGACTTTAGTGTTAAATATCTGCCAGGGGTTGAGAATGTCTTATCTAATGCACTGTCTCAAATATACTCCCACAATGCACCAGGTACCATGCCGGCGTCTAGCACGTTCACTATGCACAACGAGGACATCACTACATCAGTGGGAAAGACATTACCCAGCATCATTTCCATGCTAGCGCTGGTTGGGGTGGAGGCTCAGGCAGTGAACCTCCCCAGTATAGTTCTCACCTGGCCCAGCAAAGTGTGGCCATCTCATGGGGCAACAAGGTCATCTCACAGGGTGACAAGGTCATTTCAGTAGGGAGCAGATGTGACAAGGTCATTCCAGCAGTTCTGTGGACAACTGGCCCTCATCCTCACTAGAAGAAGGTGGTACTTCTAGTTGAGTCAGGACATCCTAAGACAGTGGCTGAATTTGCCAAGTGCATGGCCCATATTTTATCCTTAGAGGCCCTAAGGAACAAAAGGAAGGGGAGGACACTGGGAAAAATGTTAATAAGCAGCCATCAAAAGACCAGGACTATATGAGCACACCTGAGATAGATGGACCAAATGAGGAAGATCCCAAAGTGACCAAATTTGGCCATCTATCCAAATGAAGATGAGCTGATAATGGGCATCAAACACCAGTACTCCAGGGACTCATTCTTCAAACAAATAATGGACTCACCACAAGAGTATTGGAACTTCTAAGTATCAGAAGGTCTACTGCAGGGGTGTAGAGAGTTTGAATACACTTCCAAGTATCAATTTTGCGCTATAACATGTTCTGCAGTCATCTGACTATGTCCATTTGTGTATCTATGGCATGAAGACCCTGCTTCCTGATGCCTACTTTCAGACAATGCCTATTCACAAAGAAATACCAAATTAGACTGAGAATTAAGTCAGATAGTATTCCTACATACTGCTTTTAGGAAGGGAATCTTCTTCAGGCAGAACTGATGGTTCAGGACCCTCTATGCTCTCCATCAGCACACTCCTAATAGGTGCACTCTTGATCTGTTCGCTGGCATGATGTTTGGTGGCGTAATTGGTAGTTGCAGTAGTAGGATGGGTGAAGATGGAGGATTGTTTGAGCTGACAAGGCTGAAGCATTTTGGTAAAGATACTGATGGTAGTATCATACCCAATGCACTCTAGGCCACTGAAAATGATGCACACAAAGGTATGTAAGAATATGTTTGGATTCCGGTCGATATTGATATAAGGGGTTATGAAACCACCTGAGTGGTCATATAGGTGCACACAAAGATCTTGATATCCATTGCAAACTGAGAGGAGAAAAATAAAGTGTCTCCGGGGCTGACACCTTAAAAGAAGGTATGCCTTGCTATTGATAGTTTTTACAAGAGTAGATGTGGTATGGTACCTTTGGAGCATCAGCTCATTGTTTTTGCATGGGTAGACCAATAATCCACATACCTTTGGGATGTCAGCTCACATACCACCTTGGTAATATCCCATCTAGCCTCCATATCATCTAGTAAGGCTAGGTCAGGTTTGCGCTTCATTTCCTTGTCCTTGACTGAGTGCATAGAGTTTGCACCACTCTACATGTGCGTTACTCCAGGATTCAACTTGGCGAGTTTGTCATTCACTGCAAGGAGGGCAACAGCGACAGTATTGAAGAACCCGGCAAAGTTCATCTCATCCAAGTCATTGGTTGATAATGGCATCAGTCCCGCCAGTGGCATTGTGCCCTCAAGATCAGGCAAGTTCTTGCCTAGGCCTGAGTCCTCGTCTGTGTCGACTGCTCCATCCTCATGTTCCTTGTCATCATCCTCTTCATCTTCTTCCTATTCTTGTCCTCTTCATCATCCTCTCTAAGATGCTGCCCACTTTTGTTAGGTGATTTACTAGTATGCCGCTTGCATGTCGGAAGCACCCAGTTCCAACAGTGATTCACAGTATTGTACAGTGACACTGGCTTGTTTTCGCCTTTGGTAAAATTTTGATTCATCCTAGAATTACAAAGGCAGGGGGCAATTTTATCTAAAGGAACAGTAAGTGAGTTCACAAGGGGAATTGTAGTGCTAAAATTTCTGAATATGAAGAAAAGTACATGACTGAGGTGCCCATTATCAACAGGATCAGGTTCCTGTACAATTAAACCATTGAGTTCCCTTTCAGTGAGCACATCCATGGTAGGGACATCATTGATCTTGGGAGCAGACATTAGAGATGACAGCTTCATCCCATAGTCCACAGACCGAGGCTGGGCGCATGTGCATGGCATGGTTGTGGAGAGTGAACAACAATACTAGCAAGGCCAACAACTTCGCACCATAAGTCACAAAAGCACATCATAAGACTTGTCTTATTGAGGACAGATCATAAGGAAACCTACATATCGCTACACTGATAAAGGAGTGATTTAACCAGAACTCTGATGTGTTCCAAACTATTATATCCAGTGAGACGCATGTCTGCAATGGCGCCAAAGCATGGAACAAGATTGACAGGTGCCCTCAGTTGAGAAACAGGTATAACATCCCCCATGCGAGTCCCATTTGAACGCTTTGCTCTCTTAAGCAGATGCAGCTGTGTGGTTGAGTCGCGATCACCAGAGTTATTAAGGCTCTGAATGGACAGCGAAATTTGCGTGGAATTTCGAAATTCAATATTCAACATTTGGATCATGTGATGCAACCACATGACCGGTGTGTGACTTCATAGTTCATCTGGGACTGTGTCACACCGGGCCCAAGCGGGATCAATGATCAATAAGACTGATCTGTGCTGGGCTCTATGAGTTGTCGTCAAAACAACACTAGATCCGTCATTACTCACAGCCGTGCCCTGCCTTCTATGCCCTCTGATACCTCAAGTGTGAGCTCTACATGCTCCCTCCATTCTCATGGATCGTTCAGTTTTAATCAACCGATGGGTTCACAACAAAGGGAACCCACCACCAGTCGCAGATCTGCAATACATTGGGATGTCGAGCAGGAAAAGGCCTTTACTGCATTTCTTGTGACTCACAAGTCTGAGGCTGAGGATACCATGAGCTTCAGGAACACTGTCTTCACAGATGCCACCATTCATATCAACACCAAGTTCCCCAACCAAAAAGGCCCCCCAAAATCTCAATCCTCGTGTAGATCAAAGTGGGCCGCTGTAAGTTCAATTGCCGAGGATCTTGGCTGACCAACTCACACCATTACAGCTAAAGAAGAGCTACAATGTTGTCAAGAACATCAAGACACTCTCCAGCTTCTCATGGAGTGATGAGGGTGGAATTTCCCTCATAGCTGAGACTAGTGGTGCCTGGGAGGCACATCTTAAGGTGAGACCGCCCAAAATTTCCCCCCATGGGATGGTCTAACCATGGTCTGCTGCTTTTAGGTGCATCCTCAATCAGGACCATTTGCATCCAAAGGATTCCCTCTCTTTAGTGATGTGGAAGAGTTGATGCCGACCACCGCCAAAGGAAAGTTCATGCAATGTCAGCCCTACGCTAGGAAGCGAACCTCTGGTTCTTCATCCACCCTGTCAATGTTGCCCCTGCCAGCACACACCGGCACTATGATGCCTCCTTTGGCTACACCACCAGCATGCACTCCCCCTCTACCCCCGGCAGCTCAATGAACTGAGCACATCTTGCTGCTGCTACTAACGACATCCAAACATCTCTTGCTGCGCCTACTGCTAGCCATATTTTCTCATCAGATCTAATGAGTGCCAGCTGGGGCAAATACAAACACAAAGCTACGCCAAACAAAGGAGATCAACAGCAGAAGTGTTCTCACCCCCCCTCAGTAACTGTAAAGGCTCAGCAGGAGGGTAGCGCCGCCCTGACATCAATTGCTCAAATCATTCCTCAAGTCGTTAATAGCTTCATGACATCATCCTCCTCCATCCAACAAGACCGTCCTCCTGCAACTTCCCTCGGCTATGCAATTGCCTCTCTTGGCAAAATCGAAGGTTTGGGATTGGATGATGTGATGCTCCTCTCTGATTATTTGTCAGTGAATCCATCTGAGGCAGTGATATGTGCGGCCTTCACTGTACCGTTGTGGAGGGCAAGCTATCCGTGGCAATCAGCAATAGTAGCTGACTCACTTGCACTTCACATATGCAGATGTACAATGTATCGCCAATGTTAATATATATTTGTGCGAGGGTTCTCTGCTAAGTAGTCAGCCCATATTGCAGCTGCAATTTCATCATGGCGAGTGTCAGCTCTTCTCTTCTCTGCAGCATTTGGCAGCCCTCTAGAGAGCTCCCCCCAAGCATCATTCCCATGAACTTCATGAGCACGAGATGCCCCATTCACGTCATCAGCGTGAAATATCTCTGGGATGTCAGCATCATAATCCTGGTAGAAAACCTCGGGGTCTTCTTCGCGAATGAAATTGTGCAAGGCGCACAGCACCATAGGTATGAGTGCCTGGATCTCCATGTCGTATTCCAGCAGATTTGCAAGATGCGCCACTGGCATTTCATCACCCCAAATATGTGTTCAATCACATTGCACAGTGAGGAGTGTTGAAGGTTGAAAAGTTCTTTTTCATTCTGTGGTCTCATATACACATCAACAGCAGAGTAAATAATAAAAATAACAAACTAATGAGTTAGCTGCAAGACACCATTCTTTGAGGTGATAATGCACACCCCTATAGGGGACCAGTAATGCATTGCATGTTCCAAATCCTGCGTCCACAAGAAGGTACCTGCCTTCAGGCATATGCAAGTTGTGTTGACATGCATCATTCCAAAGCGACACATTGGCAGACGATTCATCCCACCTGCAAAGTGAATAGATGAAGCAAAAATCAAAATCACATATAAAAAGGCAGTTCTGCGAGACATACCCCTTGCAATTACACATGAAGTTGTGGTCGATAAGTGATGTGAATGCCCAGATGTGGGTACATCAACAGCGCCAATGCATTGATGAAACCAACGAAAGCGATGGTCATTAAGAATTGATGGAGGGACTGGGGAATTTGCTGTTGGAAATCGGACTTGAGATGAGTAGAAGGGGTCATTTGAGAAGAATGACAGCATGAGCTTGAAATATCTAATCAAAAAATCAAGATTAGTACTGTTGCAGTGAGATGTGTTGTGATTACCTTGAAATTGTGTCAGGAGACCGCTGGAAGCACTCACCAACATGGTGAGTTGAGAGACCAGTGACACAGGCGTACAAACATATAGCTAATTGTTCCTCAACTGAAACACCATTGCCAGATTTCTCAAATCCGTGTGTCTGTAAAACTTCAAGCAGCTCTTCAAACACCTGCAAATTGACACCCAGGTTGTGCCAAATCTGGTCTGGGTGGCCTGTCATGAGCTTGAGAACTCATGCTTGACCTGTCAAGGCAGAGGTATGGTATGGGACATTCTCGCATACAGTTAGAAAGAGATTGTGATATAATGCTGATATTTGAGCAACAAGACAAGAGTAAGCAGAATGAAGCGACACTGTCAGATTTTCTTCTGCTGTTGGACAGCGCACCATAGTAAAGATCAGTTTTGTTGATTAGTGAAATGGTAAATATGTACAGGAATCATAGTGTGCAGCTTATCATACAGGCGGCGGGGGGGCAGGGGGGGGCTACTGATCTGCAATTAACATTACTTTCTGTGACATCAGGAAGTCACATGCTGGTCATGTGGTTGCATCACATGATCTGAATGTTGAATATTGAATTTGCGCGAATTTCGCTGTCTGTTCAGAGCCTAAAGTGTTGGACATAGGTGACAAACTGATCTTTCCAAGACCAAGGTGTGCCACTTTTGCCTATGGTGGGACACATGATAAGTCTGAGCTGTGCTATAGTGTGACCTGAGGAGATGGGTGATAATTTAGATTAAATTGATAGACAATTACAGACGGAAGCTTACCTGAAAGGCCACTAGTCAGCTAAGAGTACCCTGCTTCAGTCTGGACAATGACTGTGTCATAATGACCCAAAATCCAGGGGTCACCAGGTGGTGCACAGTTCAGTGTCTGAGCAGGTCTAATACAATGAGGATCATGAAATTCTGTGTCTTGGAGATGAATTTTGAACCAAACTTGAAGTTTGTCAAAAGGAAGTACAGCATTAGGTCCAGCTCTTCTAGGACTGCTTATTGGATGAATGTGACCGTGTCCAAAGGTGGCCTCATGTTGAAGACAATCAGCGATGGCTGATCGCAGATCAGGAAGGCCAAACCTGACAGCAACTTCATTGATGGTGACACTCTTAATGGCAGGATCATAGGAAAGATGGAAGGTGGTGCATTCAACGACAAATGAGTGTAGAGGTAAAGGTACTGAATCTTTCTGCCGGAGTACCTTGGCAATAGAAAAATAGTCGGTGATGGGATGTGAGTGTCCAGATACATGGATTGTAGACAAACAGTTGACAGAAATTTTGTCGGTGCCAGCGTCGATGTCAATATCATCATCATCAGGGTCCAAGTCATCATTTTGCCCTTGTAAACTTTGAGCACAATCTAAAAGGTTGGTGGCAAGCTCGAACCAACGGCACTTGTCAGCTTGGTTGAGATATCGACAGATCTGTGGATCATAGTTTTTGTTGTTGGTGGATCTCACAGGGTCTTTAATCTAGGTGATGTGTGCGTGTTCAGTGATGTCTGCAGCCCACCCATTGGCTTTTGATGCCTCTGTTGCAAATGCTGGGGATAATGCTCTGCATCAATTCAAGCTTCGGTATATGCCAATTATCAATGACATTCTTGCTTTTCCCTCGGCAAGCCCCTGCAGCAATAATCATATCCTTCTTCACATGGAATTCATCCAGTGCACCTGAGATGAGCTTGAGATCATTCTCATTGATGCATGGTGACTGTACAAGGTAATGGAATTGCATGAGTGCATGTACTGCAGTGAGGACACTGGGGGGCGCTGCATCCACACTGACTGCAATGATAGATCGCTGAATGTCACGGTGACAATGACCAGTGACTTGTTTCAACTTCAAGATCCCTTCATGAAAGTGCCGAAAACCAGTGACGGGCTGTAGAACAGAGAAGCAAAAATCAATTTCAGACTCTAATGGATACAATGAGCCATTGGGTGTCATGGTCATAGAACTCTTTATGGATGTGGTGGAGGGTTTTGGGGGTAAGAAAATAGCAAGGATCTGCAAGTATCCAGTCACTTCAGAATGGCTTGTCGACACCGTTCAGGCGAAATTTCTGGGCTTCATGGAAATACACCTTAAGATCATTTGAATTGGCGTGTGAGCGCACAATGGTGAGCTGTATGAGAGTCATTGATCTTGTCCAAGGTTCATGCCGGAAGTTATCTCCAAACTGCTTATAATTGCCATAGTCATGGGAGATGTCTTTCCCCCAACAGTTGACAGCATCATCACTTCAGGTGTGTCAACGATATAACTTGCGAGGGTAGTAAAGCAATAATGATTATGCCTGATAGGATCAGACAACATGACACCATGTTCAGCAGCCAGTTTCAGCAGTTGTAGAATAATATTGAGGCATTGGTGGATAAGATGATCCTGCAACACACCTCTCATGCACTTGTTCTTATGAACAAACTTTGGGACAGGTAGAAGCGCAGTGAGGACAAAAGAATTGGTTGATGATTTTGAGTGTGTTCATGTGGAGGTTGGTGAGGCTGATGAGGAGTGGATGAGCGACACGATCGCCTGTCAATGAAGTGATAGTTGTTTTGTCCAAGGATAAAATAATGCCAAGTAGTGTTGCACCTGTAGGTAGAGCAGACTTCAAGGAGATGTGAGCAATTGATTTCGCCCTTTCACATGTTACGCACCTGCATTTCCCAAGCATGATCTCCTGTCATCCATTCAGTATATACGTGGCACACTTTCTGTGCACAAGTATATGCTCTGTGAGTGCTGTAGTCTATACGATTGTGAAACAATGGATGATTGAAGATACTGGAGATGCACTCGAGGGGATCGCGCCAGCACAGAATAATGGGTGACTTTGTAGGATGCATTGTGTTGATTACTTGTGATTTCCAATGTGGACCGCTGGGCAATGTTTCGGCTCGGCCCGTAACTCCTTTGCTGAGTGGAATGATAAAGATAAGTCCTTGATCTAGATACTCTTAAATTTAGCTGTAGCAATGAGCTTGAAGTTCGAAGACACTGACCATTTCAAGGGTGAGAAATGAATCTATCTTCCCCATACTTAGTCCCGAGCGCAGAAGCCACAATGCAACTTCCCATTTTTTCTGACAGCTGAATGGATAATAGAGGTTTGTTTTGCAATATATACTGTTCTCGTCAGAGTCGAAGAGGCTTAAAATTGTATATCCTTCTTTGAAGGCAAGCAGGGGATTGGGAAAATGGTCTGTCACTTTGCTGCTCTCGTACTGTATGTTGTCCCAAGGCACTCTCTCAATACTTTCTCCTTCACCACCAAAGTCACTAAAATCCATTGACCCCAGTGGTTCATAGGACTCGGGTATGTAAGGTTCAATGTTGTCCGCTTCCATAGGATAATCCTCTGCCAGTGAGGAGCTGCAATTGGATTGGTTGAGCTGGATCAGGTCCTCAATCCAGGTATTGCATCCAGATAAGGGCTGACTCATATGGCAAGCAACAGATGAGTGATCTTTGAATTTTTGTCTACAGGAGGGGCAAAAATTTGAAGCTTCAGGCATGCTGAAATTGTTAAGATACCAAACAAGTCATGGCCTATGATGCATTGTATCCCAAGGCCCAGCATTTTCCGATAACTACATTTCTTTGCAAAGCACAATGACTATTTCCACTCTACGATCTTTATCAGTTAGTATTAAAGATCTCAATGCTATGGTGAGTTAGTCTAGTATCTTTCAATGTTTTTGTGAAGTCTCAAAAGGATCATCATTTCAACAGTCCATCCAAGATTCATCTGACAGTGAAGCAAACCTAATGATGGACCTCGTACAAGCGAAGTGTGGCATTTTTCAAGCCCAGAAGGTGCTGGCAGATTCAGTGTTATAAGAAAATGAGGTGTTGTCAAGCTTGTTACGATTCCAAGCTGAAACTGCAGGGAAAAGGTTGGATGATGCGGACCTTGGACTAGGATATATGCAAGTTATGTTCAAGAAGCACGGTTGGATTCATCACCCACAGGAACATCTATGCAAATCAGGATGTCTGCACGCTGGTAAGCTCACTATACCAGCATGCCAGGATGAAGTGCGGTCTCTAAATACATCACAGACAACTTAGAAAATGGGCGGCATGTCACCATCCAGCTTGATTAATTTGATTTCTTGGCGCTTTCCTTGTCTTACTTTTAAGTTTAATACATGTACTATGTGGATTTGTTTATATGCCAAAATATCAATATCATGTATTGTCAATTAGTTGGTGATTTTTCAGTGCATTATGAGTTGAATAATTCCGGCACTGTGTTGATTAAGAATTTGCTTTGAACTTGATACTATATGGTATATACTAGTAGTACTATGACAACACTTCAATAAAGCTGTGATCGAGTCTTGCAGTCAAAGTCTGGAAGAAATGGTGACTCTGTGAGTGACTGGAGGTAATTAATACTGTGGTTACTGTATGCTGTGAATTTTGTGTGAACTGTGGAGTTCTGTAGTTGGCTGTAGCTAGAACGCAAATTTGAGATTTCTGTGGGAAAAGTTGTAGTTTACAGATGTACCAAGAGACCCAACTTCCATACCTTATGAACTCTGATTAGATTTTTGGTCAGCTAGAGATGACCATGGTCTCAATTGAAGAAGATATAACTAAGGTTTGGGTAACAATCGGCCTTTCAAAGGTATGTTTACAGCTTGTCCAGTCCATGCAATGTCTGATATTTGCACAGTGATACTCTCTATCAAGCTTGTCAAATTTGACACTGTTACAAAAATTATGAAGGTACATGCTACAGCTCTGATGGATTATTTCTAAGGTGAGCTAGCAGCAGACTTGTTTTAACTCATGTTTGAACCTCTGTCTTGCTTCTTGTGCCGCTTTTTGAGCTTGACCAAATAGTCCCAGTCTTCCTTAATAAAGTCATCTTTCTGTGCCAGACCCCAAAATCCCTTGAGCCACTCAATGCCTTGAAGCATCTCCATATTGGGGTGAGTTTTCTTCCAGTGAATGACATGTTTTTCCTTGCAGACTTTAGTGGATTATCATTCACTTAATCAGGATTGATATTGAGAGTCTTCTTGATCAACTTCTTATTTTGGCCTGCTGTAGTCCTGTAACACTTATTTGGATGCTCTTTGGTAGCTGGATCAGTTGCTGATATTGTCCCCTCTATAGTAGCTGAAGTGTTTGCATTAAATGGTGCCTTCTTGCTGTCATCTGACACTTTGGTTACTCCATCTCAAGTACCTCTTAGGTTATATTATACCTATAAGGGTTTTCACCTAGGGGGTGCTTTTCGGATGGTCTGGCCGATGTTTGTTGGTCTTTCCCCAAGTGCATAGGGTCCAAAATAAAATATGTTGGGCATGGTCCAACGATCAAAATAATTTTTGTGTGGGAAAGACCACTAGCCAACATTGGACCATACATACATGGTATTTTCCCATGGTGGAGGGGTGTCAGGGGTCCTCTTACCACCCAATTTTCTGCGCCAAAAAATGAAAATTTTGGGTGCGTTCTTTGCACCTAATATGCAAGCTAATGGGTCACATAATGACTGTAATTACTATTAGATATGTCTATGAAATAGGATTAGAAAACACAAAATGATCATTCATTCACCGCCCCCCCCCTCAGCCCAGGATCTCTCCCTTCTGAAAATGATCATTCATTCACACCCCCCCTCAGCCTGGCTCACACCAATGTCTATAAAATCACCTACACCTACAGAATCATCACTTGGGGATCGCACTATTCAGATATTGATCCACCAATGCCTGGTCTCAGCTACTCGCCTACGCCTACAGAATCATCACTTGGGGATCGCACTATTCAGATATTGACCCACCAATGCCTGGTCTCAGCTACTCGCCTATGCCTACAGAATCATCACTTGGGGATCGCACTATTCAGATATCAACCATTTGTCCACCAACACCTGGTCTCAGCTACTCACCTATGCCTACAGAGTCATCACTTGGGGATCGCACTATTCAGATATCAACCATTAAGCCACCTGGTCTGTGCATCTCACTTTATCATCCTTGCTGTTCCCAACAATGCCTGGTTTCAGCTACTTGCCTACATCCACAGAGTCCATCACTTGGGGATCGCACTATTCAGATATCAATTTTTAAGCCACCGATGCTGCCCCCATCACCATCCTGTCAGTTCGCCTCCTGTCTCCCAGTCTAAATCACACAGAATGGAATATGATGAAGAGATACAGATTTCAGATTGGGATTGACATGGACAAAGGGTTTGGAAGAAGCATGGTGGTGGAAAGGCATGGTTGATATATACGAGAATCTTGGAAGGAGAATGGCAATGGAAAGCTTAGGGTTGATATGGAGGGAAGGACCACAGTGGATGGCAAAGGCCCGTAATCAATTATGGGAAGGACCATGGAGGATGGGATAGGCCCGTAATCAATTACAGGAAGGACCACAGAGGATGGGATAGGCCCACAATCAATTATGGGAAGGACCACAGTGATGGGACAGGCCCACAATCAATTCTGGGAAGGACCACGGTGGATGGGATCACCCCACAATCAATTATGGGACGGACTACAGAGAAAGGGATAGTCCCATAATCAATTGTGGGAAGGACCATGGTGGATGGGATAGGCCCGTAATCAATTGTGGGAAGGACCACAGTGGATGGGACAGGCCCGCAATCACTTTTGGGAAGGACCACGGAGGATGGGATAGGCCTGCAATTAATTGTGGGAAGCACCACAGTGGATGGGACAGGTCTGCAATCACTTTTGGGAAGGACCACGGAGGATGGGATAGCCCCATAATCAATTATGGGAAGGACCACAGTGGATGGAATCGATGAAGGGAAGGACCATGGGGGATGGGATACACCTGTAATCAATTAAGGGAAGGACCATGGGTGATGGGAAAGGCCCATAATCAATTGTGGGAAGGACCATAGTGGATGGGACAGGCCCGCAATCACTTTTGGGAAGCACCACAGAGGATGGGATAGCCCCAGAATCAATTATGGGAAGGACCATGGTGGATGGGATAGCCCCACAATCAATTATGGGACAGACCATGGAGGATGGGATAGCCCCGCAATCAATTATGGGACGGACCAAGGTGGATGGAAAAGGTCCGTAATCAATTACAGGAAGGACCACAGTGGATGGAATCAATGAAGGGAAGGACCACGGGGGATGGGATACACCCGTAATCAATTAAGGGAAAGACCATGGGCGATGGGAAAGGCCCATAATTAATTAAGGGAAGGATGCACATGGTCTCCATATACAACTATGCCACTAATCATTGTCACCCTTGTCCTTAGGTATATCTACCAGTCAATACTATGCTTTCTTAATCCAATATTCATGCTTAACCCCAATTTTCCTTGTCACAGTATTAATTGTTTAAATAAATGATCAAAATAAATGATTAATTGTGACATTTGTAGTGACAAATGTTGAATGTAAATGTGAATAGGGGATATTATATGCAGCGCTGTTTTTTAGGTGTCAATTTGGTAGGTGACGAAGGCATAAAACTATTCTCAATGTCAATGTCATCAATCAAGTCCTCATCCTGATACCTGTACTCATCAGCTAATGCAACCTCCTCAATCGCATCCATAAGTTCATCATCTCCAACCTCAGGATGTGCCGGATCACCATCCTCGTCACTCTCGTCCACCACTCTGACACTCTCATCATCATCGTCATCCTGGAAAAATGATGACAACACCTAGTCTCAAGCAGCTTGAAGCAAAACCTCGTTTGTAGGACCCCAACTCTCGACTGGCCAAGCGCAAGGGATCTCTCAAACCTTGTTCTTCCAGACGACACAGATGCACAGAAGTTCCTCTGTGCGGGCCCTGAGGTGGAATGGCATCACGAGATCATTGGCTGCCGACAAATTAAATGTCGGTCATGGTATATTCTGACTACATGCACCAGGATCTCTCAATGCAGTCTGGATGGCCTCCCACTCTGTTAACATCCATTCCTGCATCACAGACCACTGAAGGGTATTCAACCTGATTGAGTGAGAATCGTAATAAACACCTAACCAGTATGTTGAGTCTTTTGCTCTGCCTAGTCTGCTTCACTTGTGATTGACAAGAGTGTTCGACTTCGACCCTAAAGGGGTCTGCTGTCTGAGATAAGTTTGAAAGGTAAGCATTATGCACAGGGACGACGTCCGAAGGTCCGACGTGAAGTCTGAAGGTATGTAGCAAAGTCCGAAGGTGGGAAACAGCGGGTCTGAAGGTTTGGGTAGCGGAGAGTACGAGAGAGCGAGGGAAACAAAGGGAAAGCGTCGGGACTAGCTTTCGGAGGTAAGGGAATGTTAAGGGAACAATAGGACACTAAGTCCAGAGGCGAAACGAACGATAACCAAGTATATTTGACTAAGGCCAACTATATACTCAGTTTGGGGTGACCAAGTATCAGGGAATTACCCTCCTACTAGATGGTGTTGTACATGGTCGCCCTAGCTCTATTTAACTAAGTATGTGAAAGTCCGGAGGTGTACAAGCGAGAACAGTAGTGAAACATCGGGTCCGATGACATGTAATAAGCCATGAGGTGCATGGGCCATGTGAGCACACATGTAATAATGCTGTAGACTGCTTGAGTCAATGGGAATAATCAACTATGCACCAGTGGGGTTAGACAGGACAGGACTGGACATAGGACAGACGAGTGCGCAGGAGGTCCGACGAGTCCGAAGGTACAAAATGTCGGGTCCGATGCGGAAAGCATCGGAGAGCGTCGGAGATGGTTAGGATAAGTGCGAACTAATTATGGCTTATTACCACTCATCCTAGGACTGTTCTCTACACCGCTCTCGCATCAAACGAGTCTCTTCCTCAATGCAACGATCCAATTCAAGCTGTAAACAAATACCAGACCTGGTGGCCTCATCCGATAACCATGCCGGTGGGTGTATGCTGTCGTCGTCGAGGCCAATATCTTGCCAGATTTCATCGTCCACGTCAAGTAGGAAGATGCCTTCACGAGCAATAGGATGAGGGGGAATAGCAGATGGGGGAGCTCGCCGTTGACGTATGAGGGACTGTAGCTGAATACATAGGCCATTGTAAGTTGAAACTAGTTTGAGAATTGCAGGTTCTCGCCGTTTGATTGAATACTGGGTGTTTGAGCAAAGCTTGTGTTCTGTTGAACAACACATGAGACATGCTGTAAAAGAAAGGCAAAAAAGTAGTAACGTACCATTTACTGTTGCTTGATACGACCTCTCTAGCCTCTCCAATTCAAATTTGCATTGTCAGAGACGGTCCTTAATACGAGTTTTTACTGCGCGAGCATTCAAGCAGATGGTAAGGTAAATGTCGTTCTTCATCGTCATAAGATTGGCCTGTCCTTGCGGTCCAAGGGTAGCCTTACAACATTGAAGGGTATCTGCAATTTTGGCACATCGGACCGAGCGTCGGCGAGCTGCAGATTGAACTCCACGACATTAGCAACAACGCCTACATAAAGCTGCATCTCTAGCTCACAGACAGAAGTCTCGTGAGTGTCCAGGGTCTTCTCCAGCGCAAGAATAGTGGTAATGACCTCCGCTGCCTTGTTCTTGGATTGCCCTATAAAATTTAATCAGTAAGACAGCGAGAACACTGGTAAAACTCTTATGTGGGATGGGTTGCGTCTGGTGAGCAATTTGCGCCTTCCATTCAGCATGAAGGATATCCTCGTTGACGCCTAAGTCCAGTAAACCGTCCAGAGCTGCATTCTTCTTAATCTGGCAATGTAGCCATCGCCGATGGAGCCAATGTCCATAGCCTTGAATGGATTTTGTGTCCAGGTGGCGAATTTGAACATCGAGGACAAAGAGACGTTGATGGAACTACAGTAGAATTAGAGATCAGATATACACATCAATATAGACTTGCTTACCCCAGAAATGCGTAACGATGGGATGAGTTGCTTGAGAGAATTCCACAATTGTTCGCATCCCTCACCATCAGACAATCCAAAACCCTCACACTTCCTTGGATGGTAGATGATCTGACAGGGCCATTGATGGCCATAGGCATGGAATACCGCAACAGTGAAGGATATGCGCGATAGGGTATTGTCATCGAGAAGATTCCATTTTCGGCAGCTTCGTTCAAGTTGACATCCGATGTCATAGAGAAGTCCTACGGTCATCTGAGGGGGTAAGTGCTTGAAAAAACTGGTCCCAGAGAGCGAGCACGTAGTGTTGCTTTTCCCCTGCTGATGTGAGGTTGACAAGCCAGAGGACACGGTCATGTCTGCATAGAAGGGCCATCAGGCCTGTGTCGGTAAAAAAACGAGTACTTGCCTTTTCACACATTTTGTCTGCAGCAACGAAGGATTCTCTGCATCCATTCAACACAGACACTGGCACATGCATCCCTTCTTCATAGTGATCCTCCTCCTCTTCCGCTCTCGAGGCTCGTGTTCGACGTCTTTCTCCGCGACAACTTTTTACAAAATCCTCCATCGCTTTGACATTGTCGTTCGACAGAAAGAATGTTGGAGTCAGATTAGGAGGGTTGATACTGCTAGCACTGCGAGGATTAGTCGAACACTTTTGAGTAAAGCAGGCACCTATGCAAACAATAACATCTGGGCTTGTATTGTCAATTAAAAGTGGTACAATACGAGCTGAGACACAAACTTACATAGAACGAGCATCTGCTCCATGGCAAGCATTTCCTCCGAAACAAAGCAGGCAATGAGAACAAAGGTATTCAGATGGCTGATCGATGAGTGGGATATGTGCCTGACCCCTCCGAACGTCGGTGATGACAGTAGAAATGTGATTGCGAGCCAAGATGCTCAGCACTCGGTACCAGTGGAAAGTATTGCTGAAACGACAACACAAGTTATTCTGATGAAAGACTGAGCATCATTGTATGTGAGAGGATTGGAAAGGCTAACCTTGCATGACAACTTGTACCCCATTCCATCTAGAAAGGTTTCCACTGCATCGCACCATGCGGTTTGGTTGGGAGCCTGGCATATGAAGAGAAGACGGACGAACTCTAAAATGTGCAAGTCGACCACAAGTGAGGGAGCGAGAGGAGCGCATGGAAACAGACCACGACGAAGGAGTTGGAGGGGTACAGGGAAACACGGGCATGTGATGATGCTAATTTCTTTCAATGCTGGAAGATATGTGAGATACATTGTGGAGAAGAGTGAAAAATAACATACCGTCGAAGTGCACACATGCAACTGTAATACTCCGAGTCCTACACCCAGCTTGGCAAACTGCAAGATCTTGCTGAGCTTCTCCTGGTGCGTTGGTATAACGTAACACCGAAGTTTGTTGGATATAGGATAAATATGGTACAAGTAGGGACAGAATGACATCTTGTGACCATCTGCGGCACTGGTTGGCCCTTTTCTGTGAGCTGGTCAGACGACGGCCAATAGGATCATTGGAGAAATGTAAGGAGTTGCTGAAGAGAACCTCATTGGTAATATCTTCTTGTGTTACCGATGTCCTGGACGCAGACAATGGACGGCAGAAGTTTTGCTGCATGAGGCGTTGGCATCTGGGCAAGACCAACATGGGAGGTGGGTTAGGGAGATATAGATTGAGTTTTCTTGTCTGACGAGGATGTTGCCATGCCGCGTTCATCCAAGGCTCACAGACAATAGTGATGGGCGGCGGAATTGAAGGGCATTCTTCCTGCGTGTGGGAGATCACCTTGGAGGTTGACGGTTCATGACGGCGGGGCTTTGGACGACGAACAGCCATAATAAATGCCATTGACTCAAAGTCACACGGAAGGCCACCAACGATGCAGAGTCAGTTGGAGGAACTATCCACAGGTGCGCAGTCCAGGACGAGCTCGATCGAGAGAGCCAACAACCAATACTTGACTGGGAGAGCCAACAACCAATACTTGGCCGAGAGAGCCAATGACCAATACTTGGAGTGCAAAGGAGAACAAATCTGAGGGGGATTAGTACTGGGGATGTGATTCACTGGCAGACTCCAGGAGTGAATCAGGGTAATGATAACGTTGAATTAATGAAAAAAAAAACTTACTCAATGACGTATCCGCATACCGGATACTTTCTTGTCTCCTGCCATAAGTATCATACTGTAGGAATTAGTGGAAACATAAGCAGAGAAACATATGCAGCTAATCCCATTTCGTGTGAGCGAATAGATAATAGCTATGGCAAAATTAATAGAAAATACAGTAGCAGGACGACATGGGTTGCTAGCTATGACTTGGGAGTAGGATGCCTACAAAAACATATCAGATCAGAGTTGACAGTGTGAGGCACTCACCTTGTTACTAAATTGGGACTAGGGGACACTGCAACGTATGCTAAGCCTACTAATACAAAGCATAACCTTATCTGACAGCACATTATGGAGATTGACAGGTAATGGAACATAGTACAATTCGTCATTTATACTAGTAGTAGTGTAGAACGAAAGGGAATAAATGTTAAGTATGAAAACACTGCAATATAGTATCGATCACAAAGGGATGGAATGGGGAATGATGGGGGGCCTGCCAAAATGATGAAAGAATGTCTGCACATAAAATGTGGTCGCAGCATGCATGACTTCCCAACACTTGGTATCTGTGAAGCTATCTGGCATCAGTGGCACAACCAGAAGCAGCAGAGTGGCGGAGTGGCGGAGTGGCGGAGTGGCGGAGCGTCGTCCCAAGCACAGATAAGTTCACGGAATTTCTCCAGGTAAGGTAGAACACCAATTAAGGTGTTATTCCACATGCCGTAGTTGTCCTCTGGAAATTGCTCTGACCACATGACTAATCCAGCCTCGCCAGGGAAGATAGAATGAAGGAGCTGCTCGCAACCGATCAGATCATCTGTCCAATGTTTGTGGGCCAGGTAGCGATTGAGGTCCCTCAGCTCATAACAGAAACCAAGCTCGAATAACTCCCATGTGATCCTTTAGGTGAGATGCCATGGAGGGTTAGCGAGACTGGCAGCCAACACTTGTTTGCCATGAAATTCCACCGATCCTTCTCGTGCGAACAGGTCTCCCTGAGTCTCCAACACATCATCACCAAATAAGTCCCTCATCACTGCCTTGCGCTTCTCCACCGCCGTAGGTCCCTTCTTTTCAGGACCCTTGCCTTTGGGTGCTGCGCCTTGTGATTGGGTTGTCAGTCTGCTGCCAAGGAAGTCATGCCAGAGCTGTGGCGAAGGGTAATTGCATGGCAGGTCGTGATCAACTTGGCCGATCCATAGCAGACGACAGGCGAGCCAGGTAGCGATATAACCCTGGAGGCGCTCCGGCAGCTTGGGACCGAGGAGGAGAGCAGGTTCAGGGAATCTGTATCCCCGATCAATGGTGTAGGGCATGTGCACACGAGATGGATCCTTGTTGCAAGTCTTGAGGGCATCATCCCAATGCAAAAGAGAGGGCGGAAGATATGGGCTCTCAGGGTCTTTCCACTTGTCCCTGGATTCCCCTGACTGGGAGGGCTGGGTGGGCCGAGCCTCTTTTGAATCTGATACAGTAGTAAGTAACACAAAGCAATTAGTAAGGGTTCACTTACAAGGCTGTCGCCTATGCTTTTTGAGACTTTGTTGAGGTGCTCTTCCAGCAGCGGATGTTTGACAGGATGGCGCGAGAGCAGAAGAACTGGGAGTAGAGAAACTGCTGGATGAAGCAGATGAGGGAACCGCGACGTTGGGATTTCTGAAAGTTGTGCCGCCGTACAGGCGACGAACGTGAAGTTGGCACTGGTGGCCACCTTGGCCACGATAAATGATATCATAAGGGCAGATTCTGTTGCCCTCCGCGTACATCGAGATAACAATGTCATCCGGATGAGTAATTAACACGGGTTTGTGGACCTTCATGTTGGCAGGTATATATGCCATCGTGCGGACATACCAGACAGGCACACCAGCCATGTGGAGCTTGTTGCACATGTCACTGTCATGCGTGAAAGCACCCATCCATTCCGAATTGACGATGACAGTCCCAACGCCAGAGGAGATGCGAGGTTGGGCAATGAGAATCCAATCTATAAAAGAGTGAATTTCGAGGAAGAGGTGTTGGGCATCTGTGACAAAGATGAGGAGATTGCAAAAGGTCAGGGGATTTTTTTTTGAGCCGTGAGATACCGTGTCGAAGAGAGATGACACGATTGACGATGACATCCTTTTTGCCTTGTCGATTGGCCCCCCAGTCCTGTACACATTTTTCTACTAGTTTGAGGAGTGACTCCAGTCCTTCGACCTTGTCAGAGGCAAGTGTGCCTACAGGAAACGAATTGCCTGGGATGGTCTTGAAGTCCTTTTGCTCGGGAGTGTACCATGCCCAGTGAAGTGGGTGCAGGAACGGGTAAGCCCCCTTATGAGGAATGCAGATGGAATTGCAAAAGATGTTGTCATAGGCTTGAGGCCATTGAAAGCAGTCGACGACACCGAAATGACCATCGGCACGGGCTTGTACGTTTTCTTCTTCGAAATGGTGGAACTTGGGAACGAATTGCATGTTGGGCGTAGTGATGACTAGATTGTCCTGGACGGCGACGGCGAAAGCATCGTAAGATTGTAACCAAGCTGCAGGACACATGCACATAAGTAAGTAAGAATGCTAAAAGACAAAATCACATACATGCACGAAGTGTCGGGTCACCCTTGAACATCGTCAGAGCGTTGGGCATGATGGAAAACTGTGAAAGTTAGAAAATGTGCTGACAGGTTTGAGGCAAACACACCTCAGAGTTTGGTATGGTATGGTGAGAGTCTAAGCGCTGGTCAGTATACGGATTAATGAGATAATGAAAAGGATATGTACCAAAAAGGAAGAAGTAGCTAAAGTGATGAGCGCTATAATGTAAGATATGCATCAGAAGAGATTGTAGATCAAAGATATCGAAAACTCACCGATTAAATTGACGAGTGAAAGGTGAACAATTGGCACACCTGAAATATGAGAGGAAGTCTGCAGCAGCATGTGGCACACCAGAAATAAGCCAAGTGCGAAGGCAAAGCACGCCCAAGAGGGTCTTCAACCCCACTGGCGCAGCAAAGTATGAGCGACCAGGGCGACCCTCCAGACGCGAAGTCTAGGAGTGGGAGATCAGCGACGCAAAGTCAACTGATCAAATGAGTGAACAGCACGAAGCCAATTCAAAGCGCTAGGAACCGTAGTTGTTGGATCAATTGTGATGATGAGCTTGATGGGCTTGACGCGTGACGAGCTGAACGATGTGAGTGATGAAGGACGCGTGAATGTTGTGGTCTGAGGGCAAAGAAGGAACTTGGAACTGGGGAAGGAGAATGCAGAGAAGGAAATGAGACAATTGAGAAACAAGGTGGGAACTTCCCAATTGAGTCGAAAAGTCGAAGTATGCAGACATTTGTGGACTTGTGGGAAAGTCCCACAATTCACAAGTTTCACTCTTTCATCTACATCGACAATACTCTGTTCTTTATACTGTCCTCGCTGCCCTCGATCTGATCATCTCGCCTTCCTGCCCTCAATATGTCCAACAATGACGGTTCCTGGCGCCCTCCATAGGTCCAACAACGACAGTTCTTGGCACTATGAATTGGCTTCGTGCTGTTCACTCATTTGATCAGTTGACTTTGCGTCGCTGATCTCCCACTCCTAGACTTCGCGTCTGGAGGGTCGCCCTGGTCGCTCATACTTTGCTGCGCCAGTGGGGTTGAAGACCCTCTTGGGCGTGCTTTGCCTTCGCACTTGGCTTATTTCTGGTGTGCCACACGCTGCTGCAGACTTCCTCTCATATTTCAGGTGTGCCAATTGTTCACCTTTCACTCGTCAATTTAATCGGTGAGTTCTCGATATCTTTGATCTACAATCTCTCCTGACGCGCATCGCACTTTACCCACTATAGCCCTTGTCACTTTACGCCACTTTCAAATCTCATCTCACACGTTTATCTACGACATCGGTGAGTCGCATTTGCACTTCATTCATATAATGACATTCCATTCACACGTCAACAGAGGATATCATTTTCTTTCAACCACCCAGCTACTCGACAATCTGTTAAGACTTTGCCAATTGGTGAGTGTATTTACTTTATTCATTTGCGACAAGCACATAGATGTGACTGTTTAGGATACCACTATCGTCCAACTGATGTGATCAATGTCACAAGTACCTGCACATGAACAGCCACCTCACACTTACTCGTCCATCTGTTCGCCAAACTGTATGTATAACTTACCTTCTTGTTACCATATTATAAAATCCTGATTTATTCTTAGGAAACAAGCACCCTTTGCATCTCTCGATGTTCATCTGCTAGTGGCTGGTGCTTGACAAGGTATATTTCACATGTTCCACTGTACAATTAGTGTCTGACTTGCTCTTAAGCAACCGACAGGGTTGGGTGTGCCTCTAACTGCTGACTGACCAGCAATTTGTCTTCTCAAAATGTAAGTTCTCGAAATAGTTAGGTTTAGCCAATCAGTCAGATCTGTCCCGCTCATTTTTGTATTAGTCAGGGTCAGCTGAGTCTTCCATTGGCCAATCTCACCGTCAGGGTTGTATATCAGTGGGCCTCAACCTCTCATGTCTTGGATGCAAATCTGGAATGAGATCCGAGTGTTGCTCTGTATGTGCTCACCACCGCTGATCTGTCCGCTAACTTTCCTCTGCTGCCAGACACAGTTCTCATTGGCTCATCTCCCAGCCAGCGATGCACTCATTCCATTTTAGTCAGTCTCAGACTTGACCAATCTAAAGGATCGGGCACTGTACGTAGCCACCACCTCCGATCCACCATTAAATTCCAGTAAGGCCAAGGTCGATCTTTTTTTCTATTATTTAGCGCTAACCAGGTTTAGCTTCAGTGCTGTACCCTAGCGTTTATGGCAACAATGTCCGCACTTCAAACTATAAAGGTAATGATTCTCTCAAGTCCGAGTGCGTCAAATTCCGCTTTCTCAATCCAATATTGTTTGCAGTTCACCATCTTCTACTATCCATACATTGTCTGACTTCATGTCGACCAAATATTGTTGAGCAAACTTCGAGTTCTCAACTTGTATTCCATGTATCTCCATGATCATAGGAACACTATCGTTTGTCTTGAAAATGCCTGCTGTTACTACCCGCTCAGGTCATCATGTCAAGCGTCCCCCTCTGCCTGATGAACGCAAGGTATTCTTTTTATTTTCAAGACTCGCAGCAAGGCAGCGGATATTCATACCGAGTCTGATGCAGACATCATCCAGGCAAGTATTTTTTTTTCTCAAAGTTTGTCAACCATGATTGATTTTTCATTACTTTAAACCCCCCAGCCTCAAAAACGCCCCCGCCCTCATTGTCGCGCTGGGCCTAAGAGTGTTATGGTTGACGATGACAATGATGATGACAATCCACAAGAGGTAAGCTATGTCTGCAAATATGATGGTGTCCCCACTTACTTCTTAGTCATCTATAACTTGTCGTCATCCTCCACCCAAGCCTCGTCCGCTTGCACAGTCCAAATGTTCTGGCCCCATGACCTCATCCGCTGAGGAGGAGATTTTTGAGGCCAGTTTCTCAAGGCACTCATCAATGATTCAAAATACCCACGATGTCGCTACAGATCAACAATCCCCCCCATCTCATGTTCAACTTGCTGATGGCACTTCATTGACACATGCCGAATTTGACTCCCTTGCAGATGAAGAAATATCCGCCGACATCCAAGATGGCAATGTAGAAACAAGTACAGTTTTTATTGTAGTTTGAATGACCTCTATTGACTTGTTGCCTACCAGCTCCTGCATTGGTTACTGAAGCACACATCACTACTGCAAGCAAGGATCCAAATCCTGCCTCTGAAATTCCATTAAACAACCCCAATGGTGGGACTTCAGGTGAGATAGTCATTCTTTCGTATTTCATAGCTTCACTAATTGTAAATACAGCTACCCCTACTGAGTTGTACAACACAGGACATGGCAGCAAGGATCATGGCAAGGATAATTCAGGTGAGCCATAGTCATTCATCTATATCCAATACCTCAACTAATTGTGCATACAGCTGCCCGTGCTGAGTCACACAGCGCAGATGATGGCGGAAATAATTCAGCTACTCCTGCTACTGGCCGCCCGTGTAGGTCATGCGGCATCAAGTTGTATGCACCTGATTGTAATGACGGCAAAGAGAGCTCTCCATCTGACAGTGACTGGGGTGCCGACCAAGAGCAGCGCAAGAAAGCACAATGAGCTGCTGTTGATGCCGCTGCGAATGATGGTGACAATGATGAGGGTTCCCCTGCAAGCAACCCCCCATCTCCATCACGGTTGATGGCCACACAAAAGCAAAAGTCCAAAGTGATGGCAGACGTCAATGAAAATATCGACAGCGAAGACGAGGATGATGAAGAAGACTTTGTGAAGACCAAAGGGAGAATACCTCAAGCATGTATCTCGAAGGCGCAGGAGCTTGGGAAGAATATGTTGGAAGCCACCAGAGTACTTGGAAAAAAATATGGGAACAGTGCGAGGACGATCCTCATCGAAGCTGGGTTGACGATGAAGGCAACCCGGAAGGAGTCTCCATGGAACCAACATCAGATGTGGTTCGCAGCTACCTGCCCCCCGCCTAAAGGAGTATCGGGAGCTGTGTCGCCAGGTGTGTTGCGGTCTTCGTTATTGATTTCTTAATGCAAATCATTTTTGCAGCGGATCTTAAGGCTTGGAAGGTGAAACAACGAGCTCATTACAAGGCCCACCCACATGGTGACCCTCAGCACGCATCAGTGTGGAAGGAGATCCTGGAGAACTGGGATCGTGCTGTCGTGGGTTCAACCGAGGACCTTACATCACGATCTGCTGCAGGTCTGATGATGGCTGTTTGTGATGCTTTCACAAAATCGGTAAGTGTCGTATTCATGCGATCTTGATCCAGAGACTAACTACGATCAAGGCTGCATACTGGCATCGCACCCATGGCATTCACATTGCTGGTGTGGCAATATTCCCTGGTGACGAAGAGGCAGGCCGCCAAGCATCGGGACTGTTTGCCGGCTCTGACATGGTCAAGGCCCTCATCAACTCACACCAACTGGATATCAAGCATTGGCTAGATGAGCTCACCACAATCCTTAAGTGTGTCTTGTATTATTTATAGGTGTCAGTGCTAAATTACTTCCAGGTACAAAGACTTGGAGGCCGCACACGCCGAAGGCAAGACTTTCAGTTTGCTCCCCCCTTCTTCCACCACTCCAAATGGTACCCTCTTGTGTAACGGCAAGCCAGCCAGGGATAGGAACAGAAAGGTGGCGCCCATGATGATCAGTGAGAAATTTGCTATGTTTGTTTAATTGCAGTGTATTTCTACTGTACTGACTATATGTTGTATAGCTGAGGCCAGCCACCCGCTCAAAACCTCGAACAGTAGGTGGTTGACCATGTTGGACATCCTGTACACCGAGAAGCTTTGCATATATGATTGGCCCGCCGGTGTTCCCCCACCTGGCCCCGATTTTGATCTCAAGGCTCTATCTGCAAGTCAACTACGTGTGTTGGTTGCTCCATATCTCAGGATTCATCTCGGAGCCTTGTATGAGGCCAAGTTAGGCCTTGACGATGACGACGATGACAGTGAGGCAGAGGCAGCGAAGGCAAAGAAGTGCAAAGGCAAGTCCAAGAAGTCAGGCAACAAGGGAAGGAAGAAGGGGCCAATTGTAGAGGAGCCAAGTGTAGTATTGCATATCAGCAGATGGCCTGAAAGTATGTATTGGATACTGCAAATCATACACAAGCTGATATCACAACCACAGGTGATATTCTTGCTTTTGAGATGCAGGCCTCAAACGTGTGTCTCATCCCGCTTGTCATCGACACTGACGGCAGGGTCGTTCGCACCTTCCAAGACTCGGAGAAGTTCATCAAGGACCTTCCACCAGATGACACTCCTAGACGCCGCACCAATGAGGTAATCAAAAAACCCACAATCTCTAATCCAGCAGCTTCACGCTCAACTAAGGAAGCTTCGCGCTCAACTATTGGAGCTTCGCGCTCAACTATGGGAGCTTCGCGCCCCAATCAAGAAGCTTCACGCTTCAATAATGCAGCTCTGAGCTCCAATCGTGAAGCTTCATGCTCTCATCAATATACTAACCGAGCTATCCATGAGGATCTCCCGCCTTCATCGCCACCCCAGGAAGCCCCACGCTCGCGTCACCCTACTAACCAAGTCTTTGACGACCTCCTGCCTTCGTCACCGTCAACACCATCTTCGCAATTCTCGTCTCCCCCTCCTATTTTACGCTCATCAACTCCTGTGCCAACCTCAGATTATTTGCATGTCCGGTCCTGCTCTCGATACAAGCCGTCCCACAATGGAGCACTTCGACATCAACATGCATATAACGATGTTATGCCAACGTACAATCCAGATATTCACAAATGGACTCAGCCCCATTATGAATCTGCTCGGGATACTGAAGACTTGGCGCATGAAATGGTAGAGGAGAGGCGCCGTGTCAGGGTGCATGACAAGTGTGTTGCTATGCCCTGACTTCTACATATGTTTGCTAACTGTCATATTATTGTATCAGTTCCCGTATACATTCAGGGTGGGCCGAATCGCAAATTATCAGCACCTTGGATTCTCGTTTGCCCTCACATTCTCGTTTGCCATTGTGTTCCTCTGTTGTGCCGATCTCCCGTGCCAGTTCCTCGCAGCGCCGCCATTATCCAACTGTCAGATCTCCACGTATTCGCCCAGCATCTCCCGATCGCTGTCTAATCATCGAGGAAGATGAGTATTACTAACTTTGCAGCCCTTGTTGATGCCCACTTCTGGCAACGTCTTCTGGTAACATCTACTCATTATGCTTATTCCTTTCGTATGTTTTTCGTATGTTTCCTTATGCTTATGTTTTCCTTATGTTTTTCTTATGTGTTCTCATCTTTGTCTCATCACATATGCTTCGAGTTAGTTACGTTACATGTAGGCCTCATCTTATGTTCGAAATCTGTTTTTATAACAATTGATGTTGTGCGAGAACCCAATAATTTTGATAAATGCTCAAAATTGCTGAGTCCTTGCGCAATCTTACCGTGATCCAAATCTAGCTTTGTTTGCTTACCGACTTATGATTTAGACTTTGATATCAACTTCAAGAATACATCCGATTTTGCTACCTCAACAATTATCTTCATCTCCCGTATACACTAACTATACGAAATGATTGAAAGCGCAACATATGTGGTTCATACAACCTGTTATTGTGAATTTATGTTTGACATCTTTCGCTACAGGGAATGCAGAAGCCTGAGGAGAAATCAGTTGGGAGTATGGACGTCATAACCAATTTCTTGTTCAATGTTGATGGAGACGTCATAATGGTATGTCCCACCTTTACTCTTGCAATCTCACTTAATATTGCTACAGGAAATCCATCAGCCGGATGACGAATTCGAGGCGCATATGGACATTGATGCGGACTTTGTCGCGGTGAGCACATCTTACTATATTCCACATTGTTTGATTGACAAATAATTTGATTCTTAGCATGAAAGCATGGTTATTGCGCAGGCGGCTGATGAATTGGAGTGGTGTATAGACGTTGATGCGGACTTTGTCGCGGTGAGCACGTCTTACTATATTCCACTTCATTTGATTGACAAATATTTTAATTCTTAGCTTGAAAGCATGGATATTCAGGTGGCTGGCGAATTGGAGTGGCGTATGGATGTTGATGCAGACATTGTTGCGGTGAGCACATCTTACTATATTCCACATTGTTTGATTGACGAATATTTTAATTCTTAGCATGAAAGCATGGTTATTGCGCAGGCGGCTGATGAATTGGAGTGGTGTATGGATGTTGATGCGGACATTGTCGCGGTGAGCACGTCATACTATATTTCACTTCCTTTGATTGACCAATTTTTCAATTTTTAGCACAAAAGCATGGTTATTGCGTAGGTGTCAGATCTATATACTTATCCTCACGTCTAAGCGGATATCACACACCCCACTCTTGTAATGGCCCAGTAAGCTTCTGCTATGGAAATTTCACCCCCCCCCCTCCCCCCATCACTATACCTTTGATATCAACATTTCATCGAGTCATGCTAATCCACACTTGTGTACACCATATTCTACCCCATACCATTGAGATTGTGTTATGACAATGTTACCATAATTACATACTGAATTCCACCATGTAATACACTTAAAATCACGCTGCATATAACATCCTACCTTGCACTCCAATCAGCACACCACAGAAGTTGGCAGCGACACATATGTCATCATGAGTCACATGTCACACGGGTTGATTTCAAACTCAATTCAGCAAAATTAGTGTTTGAATATTGAAACAAGCAAGCATAGTATTGGCTCGTAGATCTACCTAAGGAGAAGGGTGACAATAATTGATTACAGGGCTATCCCATCCCCCGTGTTCCTTCCTGTAATTGATTATGGGCCTTTGCCATCCACCATGGTCCTTCCCTTAATTGAGTATGGTCCGTCCCATAATTAATTACGGGGCTATCCATCCCCCATGGTCCTTCCTGTAATTGATTATGGGCCTTTCCCATCCCCCATGGTCCTTCCCTTAATTGAATATGGTCCATCCTATAATTGATTACAGGGCTATCCCATCCCCCGTGTTCCTTCCTGTAATTGATTATGGGCCTTTCCCATCCACCGTGGTCCTTCCCTGTATTGATTGTGGGGCTATCCCATCCACCATGGTCCTTCCCTTAATTGAATATGGTCCGTCCCATAATTGATTGCGGGGTGATTACATCCACCATGGTCCTTCCCATAATTGATTGTGGGCCTATCCCATCCTCTGTGGTCCTCCCCGTAATTGATTACGGGTGTTACGAACTAGGATAGTTCTAACACAAGACAACTCAATAAGAGTTTAACATCAAGTGAGATTCGTTTATGAAGTGCAATAAGCACAACGTTCAGCTAGGAAAAGACTAAGAGAGTGTCTTAGACTTGAGATAGATTCAGACAACTTAGAATTGGAGGTTCTAAGCGAGGAAGTTCCAGGTAAAACCTAGTAAGATTAAAGTGAAGAAATACAATGACAACTACGTGCTTAAATAGTCCATATGGAGCGCACGGACCAAGAGAACGTGTAAGCGATATAAGTACAATGGGTTTCAGGATAACCAAGAAGGGAAACAGGACGCGTAAGCTAGAGAATGCATAAGACAATAGAACAATAGGAGTCTAGTGGCGGCTGTGTGCGACCATGACGTAGTACAATGGTAAATGATGTATAGGGGTAACACTGACTGTAACAACGGGTCTATCCCATCCTCCATGGTCCTTCCCATAATTGATTACGGGCCTATCCCATCCTCCATGGTCCTTCCCAAAAGTGATTGCGGGCCTGTCCCATCCACTGTGGTCCTTCCCACAATTGATTACGGGCCTATCCCATCCACCATGGTCCTTCCCACAATTGATTATGGGACTATCCCTTTCTCTGTAGTCCGTCCCATAATTGATTGTGGGGTGATCCCATCCACCGTGGTCCTTCCCAGAATTGATTGTGGGCCTGTCCCATCCACCATGGTCTTTCCCCTATTTGATTATGGGGCTATCCCATTCACCGTGGTCTTTCCCAACATTGATTGTGGGGCTATCCCATCCCCCGAGGTCCTTCCCATAATTGATTGTGGGGCTATCCCATCCACTGTGGTCCTTCCCATAATTGATTGTGGGCCTATCCCATCCTCTGTGGTCCTTCCTGTAATTGATTACGGGCCTATCCCATCCTCCATGGTCCTTCCCATAATTGATTACGGGCCTTTGCCATCCACTGTGGTCCTTCCCTCCATATCAACCCTAAGCTTTCCATTGCCATTCTCCTTCCAAGATTCTCGTATATATCAACCATGCCTTTCCACCACCATGCTTCTTCCAAACCCTTTGTCCATGTCAATCCCAATCTGAAATCTGTATCTCTTCATCATATTCCATTCTGTGTGATTTAGACTGGGAGACAGGAGGCGAACTGACAGGATGGTGATGGGGGCAGCATCGGTGGCTTAAAAATTGATATCTGAATAGTGCGATCCCCAAGTGATGGACTCTGTGGATGTAGGCAAGTAGCTGAAACCAGGCATTGTTGGGAACAGCAAGGATGATAAAGTGAGATGCACAGACCAGGTGGCTTAATGGTTGATATCTGAATAGTGCGATCCCCAAGTGATGACTCTGTAGGCATAGGTGAGTAGCTGAGACCAGGTGTTGGTGGACAAATGGTTGATATCTGAATAGTGCGATCCCCAAGTGATGATTCTGTAGGCATAGGCGAGTAGCTGAGACCAGGCATTGGTGGGTCAATATCTGAATAGTGCGATCCCCAAGTGATGATTCTGTAGGCGTAGGCGAGTAGCTGAGACCAGGCATTGGTGGATCAATATCTGAATAGTGCGATCCCCAAGTGATGATTCTGTAGGTGTAGGTGATTTTATAGACATTGGTGTGAGCCAGGCTGAGGGGGGGTGTGAATGAATGATCATTTTCAGAAGGGAGAGATCCTGGGCTGAGGGGGGGGGCGGTGAATGAATGATCATTTTGTGTTTTCTAATCCTATTTCATAGACATATCTAATAGTAATTACAGTCATTATGTGACCCATTAGCTTGCATATTAGGTGCAAAGAACGCACCCAAAATTTTCATTTTTTGGCGCAGAAAATTGGGTGGTAAGAGGACCCCTGACACCCCTCCACCATGGGAAAATACCATGTATGTATGGTCCAATGTTGGCTAGTGGTCTTTCCCACACAAAAATTATTTTGATCGTTGGGCCATGCCCAACATATTGTATTTTGGACCCTATGCACTTGGGGAAAGACCAACAAACATCGGCCAGACCATCTGAAAAGCACCCCCTAGGTGAAAACCCTTATAGGTATAATATAACCTAAGAGGTACTTGAAATGGGGTGACCAAAGTGCATCTGAAGTCTTTAAGCTTTGGAGTGTTAAGAAGTGTAAAAATGAGACATACTAATCAGTGAAGGTCAGTATCTCAATCCAGCTCTTGATAAAATCAAATACTTACATCAAAAGAACACCATTCCAACCCTACAGCCATGTTTGCACCTTTGCCCACTCTGGACGTTCTTCTTCAATCCAACTTGTCCTCACTCAGATTACCCTTATCATATGACAAGATGTGAGATGTATAATTTGTATTTATCATTGCAACTGCTCCAGTGTTACTAGTCTCTTTTTCACAGTCAACTATCATATCTTTATATGTACTGACTTTTAATGCGGGGTGATCATTGGAAATGCTTTTTCCAATTGACTTCTTCTGCAATTTTGCAGTGCTTTGCAACTTCAAAATATCAGTTTTTAGAGTTTGGACTTCATCTGCTAAGATCTTCATTTGCAAGGTAAGTACATCGCTAGCAGCAGAGTGTTGTGCATTAATGAGAAGAATTTGTTGATTACTTTCTGACAGCATTGCCACCTCAGAGACAAGTTTCACAATCATGGAGTTAAGATTCTGTAAGTGTTTGTCATATGTATGAGAGTCATACTGCTATGGGCCTTGATTTATGATGAAACAGATAGGGTTGTTGCTGATACTCGTCCAGAGAACAACCATGACCGCCAGATCTCATACTAAGTGGCACGGGTGTCTGCTGCTGTCCACCACCATACATATATGGCCTTTGAAGATCTGGCAATTCTTGTGATAAGAGGCAAGCGGACATGCGGAGAGGGAGCTGTAAGGAGAATATATATCTCAGTCTTGGTAAAAGGACTCTAGGACAAGTATGCTACCTGTAAGGAGAATATATCTAATGGACATTGTTAGCTCGTAATTGAGGTGAAGGTAAACTGTAAGGCTCACATCTCAGTCTCGGTAAAAGGACTGAGATGTTCATACGACGGGGACGTTCTTTTATGGTGCGGGAGGAATAGGAATAAAATAAATATATAACAGTGAAACATACATATTGACCGCACAGCCAACGTCACAAGCAGGTCCGTTGAATGAGCTCGTACCTCGCGTCTTTACTCCAATGTACCCGATCCAGCTGATCCCAACAGCAATGGTGTAGGAAATCCCTGGTGACCAAGGTCTGACAATGGTGTAGGAAATCTCTGCAGGTAGCCAAGGTCTAGTAAAGAGGTAGGGAATCCTGACTGCTGGTGAACAAATCATTGTGCTGCAGTAGGTTATTCCCAATGCCATGGAGTGGGGACAAATGTGGAACAGAGTGTAATTGAGCATGGTATGCCTCTGCTATTTGCTGCTGGTTGTCTTAATCAATTCCTGCAGCACCTTGACCTGGGTTAATTGGAGCCCTGCTGGGATGCCATTGAGAGGTCTGGTTTGCAAACATGGGGCACTAGAAGGAGAGGAATAAATGAATGAAGCATCCAGGCTGGCCTGCCATTGAGCAGCATGGATTCCTAGTAGAAACACTTGTACATATTACCCTCTATCTCTACTCTGATCAGAAATGGTTTGAGCTCATATCCAAACATAAAGCGGACTTGCAAATGACATTAAGCAGATCATTAACAAGATTGGGTTAGCTACTAGAAGGACTAACCAGCCCCCACACATTGTTTCCTTCTCACCTCATGTTATAGTCCAAAAGGCTCACCTTTCTCTACATTAAGCCAAAGTGATGTACCTAATTTGCATACTCCAGTTATGATATGTTTAGAACCTCTAATTCTACATCAACCCTATCAGGTTATTTTCTCATTTCCACATTGAATGTCTACACAACTCCCATTCTTTGAGCAGTCTGTGAGTGTCGGTACAGACATAGACAAAGGAAACCAGTACTATTTGAGAGCTATTTGGTGCTCACTTGGCATGTCTGTGGGTGTCTATACAGAGATTGACAGAAAGGTCTGCTACTATAGTTAGGGATAGACAGGGGTATTGGTAACCCCTGGGGTAAGGGTACTTGAGAGTAGGGGTGTGGGTTTGGATCTGGAGACCCCTGTGCCCCTGGACAATTGATAGTACCCCTAGGCCTAGGCATAATATATCCCCAAATTGATTACTATAGGAGTGATAGATAAGTATAAATTTTTGAAGCAGTACAGTGGTTATTGGGCTTATTGTGATCTTATATCGTGAGTTGGTTATTATTTGAGTGAGATAGAGTAAGATATAAGCATCATATTCAGGAAATCTAGACCCAGATCTCCAATCTACATCTCATTTAATTTTGGACAAGCACACAAGCTGAGGCTAAGCCCTTTAGAACTAGTCCCCCTTGAGCACAACCTTGACAATAAGTAAAATCTATGGCTCTTCTAGCCTAGATGGTAACAATACCCCTGTACCCTTATGATATCCTTGTACCCTTATGATACCCTGGGTTACCCCTAACCCTTGTTCCAGGGGTAGGGGTGTGGGTCAGGCTCAGGATACCCAGGGGTTTACCCCTGTCCATCCCTAACTGTAGTAAGCTAGAGAGCTGGGATACTGTACAGCTCTGTACACACCATTGTAGTTTACTGATGAGCAGCAGCAAAAACAAAAGCAACAGCAGACAGCAGCTCCCTCTGAGCTTCCCTAATATTGTCTATCCCAGCCATTGTTCATAAGTAGCCACTAAGTCCTCTCCATAAGTATCTACATCCTCTGCCTCCATGGTTCCAACATAAGCAACATAGATGTCACATGAATTACCCTCCTCTATAACACCCTTTGACTTTCTGACAAACCTTTCATATATTTCTTTGTCTTCAGGTTCTGCTTCATCATTGCATGCCTCTAGCAAAGCAAAGCACTGATCAACATATCTAAAAATAAGCTTAGCAACTGTCTCTATTATAACCCAGACAAACTCACTTCAGATACTCTGTTTGCTCCTCCACTGGCACATCTGGATGTAACAACCTCTTGGCAAGCGCAGCTGATGAGCGAGGATCATCTGTGGAAGGCATATCTGTTTTCAACACCTCTTGTTTGGAGCTTGATGCCTTCTTGGAAAACCCGTGCTGAGACGAAGGATACGTGCCGATCCAACGACGAACTCCAGCCATGAGCCTGGGAAACAGTTTGCATGAAATACCATAGACTAAGTCGAATACGTACCGTGGATGGTGTGTTGGATGAGTGCTGTGAGGGAGAAATGGACTGTAAGCAATGTCCTTCAGAGTCTTCCTGTGAATGATGACAGACAAATTAGCAACAATTTCGCTACTGTAAGGCACTGCTTGCCCTGGTAGCTTCAACGTGCTATTCATGGAGTACGCAAAGTGCTTTCCTAGCGAAGTAAATAAGAGCGGTCGGTAGTACTCCGCCCAAAACTCTCCGCCGACGTTGACAAAGTCGCACAACGCTGACGAGCACTCTATCACGTCGTACAACACCTGAAGATGCCGCTTCTGGAACCATTTCTGGTACTGACCACGTTTCGGAGGAAGGACCAAGCTGCGTTCAGCTGCCACGCCAAGAAAGAGATTAATTGCTGCTTGTTTGTCTGCGTCTAGAGAAACTTGTCAGTTCTTGGTGGACGAGTACAAGACAAATAGGTACCAAGAAGAGAGTTGGCATAAAAACGGCGGATGTTTTCAATGATGTCCCTCGAGTGACTGTTCCAGTGAGGCATCCTGCGATATGTTTCTACCCGATTCACAAGTGCACTGCCGGTATACTGCAACGCGATGGCTTAACCAAATATCAGCGACGGCTATCACAAGTTACACGACAAACTCAACTATCTCCATGGTCATGATACATTTCAGTTAGCATGTTCACCGCATCTGAATCGAATGGGAGGTTTGGACTAGCAACAACACCTAGGGCATATAACTGGTGGCCCAGAGCACGCTTCCCGAAAACAAATTGTGCTGCATTCGTACGATCCAGGCAGTCGACACAATTTGTGCGGCATACACCATTCTGCAGCAAGATGGAACGACGGCAGTGTTCATTCTCTTCACTTTGAATGACAAAGTCAATATAACATTTGAAAAAGACGAATGTAATACACACAAGTTGTCATTATGAAGACAATGAGCGAGTGGTTCCACGCCGGAATGAAAGAAACCAGTCATTTGAATGGATACCTCCGCTATGTCCTCGAGGTAGCTTATAACATCTTGCGTCTTCCTACAGTCATATTGAGACAGCGCAGCTCCAAAATTGCATGAAGGTCATACTCTTTGTATGCCCGTGACATGTCCCAAGCCCGATAAACCATCTTGTACTCATCCGGCAGAAATTGGTTCAAATATTTGACGCATTGAGTATACTCATCCAACAACTTCGATTCGCGGGGCTGCGGCTCCCGCCGTTTAATGAGATTGAGGACTGTGATTGGCGCGCCGTATCGTGCAAAAAGGTCATCGAAATGACGAGATGCAGCGACATAGAAGGGATCTACAACGCTGACTAGGGATTTGTCAAGACAAAGTTAAGTTGGTGATCACCACGGACGTACTTTCAATAGGCGGTCGGGGAGTCATGCTAGTAGTTTCCTGTGTCCAGTATATGGGAATGCTACCCCTGTACTAAGAAGGTGCGACTGATGTAAGACTATGACAGATCACATGATGCGTTGACTCGCACCTGAACGTAACTGGTATACTGAGGGCTCGGTCGACGTTGATATTCACCTGTTGAGGGACCAGCGGGAGGAAAATAAAATGGTGTGGTTAGTGCTTCTGATACAATTTGTTCGGTCTCAACCTCGTTTGCAACATTTCCCTAGTAAATGCTTGAGTAGAAGATTATTTATTATACTGGTTCCGTACCTCTTCATTAACACCGCGTGTCAAATATCGAGCTCCAGCATAATGGCGTGACCGACGGGCAATAAGCGTTACAAAGACTACACGCCCAAGTACAGTAAGTTCTGGTAGCTCACTGAGCATCGCGAGCGGGTAACGTAAACGGCCGATGCACTTACTAGCTTGGTCTACATGTCCATGTATGAGTGGCAGTAGCCATGGACGACGGACGCCAGTGGCGGGGGAATCCTTGAGAGGTGCAGCGATCATGTGGAAATTCCAAACGTATCGATCATTGAAGGGCCATCTCGTACCATAAAAACGCTCGGGTTTGGTGAGGTTATTTTGAAGCGTAGAAGTGATATCGTATGAGTAACTGAATTGAGGCATAATGGCACTAATTAGGAGAGCTCACACACTTTGATATTGCCCACCTGAAGTAAAAGTTCTTCGACATGTCAACTTGCTTAAACATATTCACAAGGCGCTGCTCCTCGGCAGGACGCTCAATCTTGTGATTGGACGGAACAGGTATCATCTCCGTGTTCTCGCAATGGTACAAATAGTGGCCACCAAGAAGTGCCACAACAGAACGCTTTGATATGACGATCATGTACCACCCAGCGGTGAACTTCACGAATCCTTGGTCTAGTTAGCGACTTCCGATAAACGCACTGGTGCAGCGTACCTGCAATACCAAAGATTACGCGCGCCTTTCCAAGCCCACCAGATCCCTTGTTACCATCCTCCAGCATCTTGAGCATGTTGCTCATTTGCTTGCCGCTATAGTCGGTGTCGTCTTCGACAATGGCAACGTCAGTTTGCGAGGTGCGGTCAATCTTGACAATTCGGTGGCGCGAGTCAGATGCATTAGAGGCAACGATATAGAAACGCAGTTTGTTCTCGTATAAAATGAACTTGTTGAACGCAGAGAACTTGTGTACCAAGTTACAGTTGGCAGGGTGTTGTGTTGATTTGTCTGACGACTCGGCAGCTTTACCCTGAAACCCAGCGGACAGTAATGTTGAGCTTGGTGGATCTGATTGTGTCACTAGTCGATCCATGGCAGCCTGGCAGGTAAGTAGTACTTGCCCTTGGTATGCACTCAACAGTCTTACCTTAAGTACGGCAAGCGCCGATCATGAGTCTACTTCTGCTGACCAAGCCTACCCCCTATGCAAGTTTCCTTTAGCCAACCATGTGCGGACGATATGCCCTAGGTCTGCAGGTCAGTTTCTATCGCACCTTGCTCCAGTCGTGTTAACGTAACTAGCGTGCTGAAATACGCACTTTACCTGGATACCCTGATCTTGAAATTGGTGAATGGGTGAATGAAGACAATTTTGTGGTGAGTTCTGTTCTCAACACCCCAAAGGCAAATCATGAGATGCTTCCTGAATTATAGCCCCGTTACAACATTGCGCCAAACTCTCAGGCGCCCGTCATTCGCAGGAGTAACGCTTCTTCACCCGACCTTCAAATGCAAACCATGCGGTGGGGCATCCCTTATAGTAAGCTTCATGCAAAAAGTCAACAAGCCATCAATGCACGCTCGGAAAACATCGTGGAAGGCGCAGGAATGTGGAACAGATACCGAAGCAGTAATCGCTGTGTCGTTGTGAGCCAGGGGTGCGCGTTTGCAATTCGAGATGGTGACTTCTGAAACTAATCCTCTATCAGGTACTACGAGTGGCAGACAAAGGGCAAGGCCAAGCTTCCTCACTTCACGAAACATGCCGATGGGAAGGTGATGCTTATGGCTGGACTTTATCATGTCTCAGGTGCGCATCATCACTGACCAGCGACCACTGCCCGCCCGCATGATATTGATGGCTCGAAGACGAAACCATTCCAAACTACGTCTTTGCTATAATTACAACGAACACTAGCACATCACTTAGTTGGCTGCATGACCGCCAACCTGTTATTCTTACATCCGACGCCGATGTCACTAAGTGGCTCGACACAAGCTCGAATGCTTGGTCCGCCGAACTTGGCAAACTATTACGACCGGCTGAGGGTCTGATATGGTGTGCTCTTTCTCCCTTGATTGTATGTATCTCCGACACTGATAGTTATATACAGCTATCAAGTTCCAAAGGAAGTCGGAAAAGTTGGTGCCGAGTCTCCCGCATTCATCCAGCCCGTTGCAACACGTAAAGACGGTATTGAGGCTATGTTTGCAAAGCAACGCACCAAGCAGGAGGGAAATACTAAGCAGGGCATCAAGCGCAAGCGTAGTCCATCTCCAGTCATATCATCAGTGCAATCTGAACCAGCCGGAAAGGAGGATGAGAGTACAGAGTGCAAAAAGCTCAAAGTTGAATAACTTGTTGCAGGCATACCACCCCTACGTATTATCATTGTATTCGTGGCTCGTATTCCGCGCAGACTGGGTTTGTGCATAAATCATGTCATAACCCTAACCCTAATCCATGAGTCAAATGTTGCTTGGCACTGCTTGCAGCTTAGGCTGCTTAGCGCTCAGATCCCGTTGATCGGCAAACATCACCTGGCGGCAGCAACCTGGAGGTTCCTATGGCCTATTTCTCAAGCCCAAGGCCACAGTCCTCAAGTTCTGCCATCAAGATTGTCAATCCGGCAGAACATGATGACAAGGCTAAATTGCAGGCCAAGAGAGGTAGTACCTTCGATTGACGCAAATATCCATGCACAAATTTGACCCGGTTCATCAGATTCTCCCCAGCGTCAGTGTAGGAATATATTGATTTATGGGTAAAATCAACTCTTCAGCGACGAGGTGGTATTTGAATGTGTCATGCAGATCTTGTCGTTATCAAGATAAAGGTTGTATCTATTATCACCCACCGGTATGTGCAGTCCAAACTAGTCTGATAGTATACCCCCCTCTCAAGGTTCTTCAGGTGGAAGGTTCAAACAATCCGTGCGGAGGGTTTTCGATCTTTGACTGCCTTGAGCGCTCATGATCTCTCTAGGCCACGTCCAGATTCGCCTCTTCCTGCTTCACTGTCTGCGCAGGCCGTCAACGCTCCCGTGTTTGTGCCAAAAGCACCTTTTCATGCCATTGCAACTCCATCTCCAACTTCGGCGTCTCCATTCACTCCTTCGTACGACCTCTATGCATTACCCTACGACTACTGACATTTGTGTAGTCCCTCTCCTTCAACCTTCTATCCAAATCATGCCGAATACGATGATTATGGAGACTCTGTCTCCAATGAGACACCTCAAACATTGGAGCATCAATTAGTCAATCAGTATCAGCAGGTGCGAATATGTCCCTATATATCTTTTCAGTAGGCTGACATCTACTGTAGGTGGATTATGACGACCACGCCTCACCAATGGGTAATTTCTATCAATCTCAACAGACTACGTTTGTCAGGCAACCTGTAAGCTTCCCCTGCCAATCTGCGCGGAAGGATGTGTCACTTTTATTGTGCGTAGTTGGATTATCACCTCTACTCGCACCCTACTCCGGATGCCTTTCCCTCAACGCATTTTGTCTCTGATGCAATTCGCGAAGAGCTGCACAATCGCTCGGAAACCTCACAACTGGTCCCACTACCTGGACATAACCTACCTGATGAACTCCAGGGGTATCACTCCCTAGCTCTTCTTGAGCCTTCTGTCACAGAGCGGCGCAAGTTCTTCAGTTGGTACTCTACCGTCTATCGCGCAACTAGTTCCAACGATGGTGTATTATATGCTCTTCGTCGCATCGAAAGTTTGTTATACCCGGGAAATTTACTCCGCATCGTTGACTTGTGCAGATTTCAGGTTGATGCACCAAGCTGCATTTGGAGCTATCGAAACATGGTCGCGTGTTGAGCATCCAAGCATTGTTCGTGTCCGCGAAGCATTCACTACTCGTGCATTCAACGACAATTGTACGTCGGACCCTTACCCGACTTTGCTCGCGCTGACAAACGTAAACCAGCTTTGGTGGTCGCGTATGAATACTATCCGAATGCTCAGACTCTCTTTGAAATGCACATCAAACAGAAGCCGCCGGTATTTCAGCATGGCCGTCTTTCAACCTTCTCAGCAGCATTACCCGAGGCAACTTTATGGTCGTACATGACTCAAATTGCCAGTGCCATCAAAGTAGTGCACGAAGCGGGCCTCGCAGTACGCATGGTTGACGCAACCAAAATCATGGTCACTGGCAAGAACAGGTGTGCTCTCTCACCTCGTATCTGATTTATCTTATGTCTGCGCGTAGAATTCGCATTGGCTCGTGCGGCATTGCAGACGTTCTGATGTACGATCCCCGCCAGGACACTGCGGTCGCCCAACAAGAGGACCTCGCAATGTTTGGCCGTCTTGTGTTTGCTCTCTGCTGTAATAATCTTGCAGCCATGAACACACTCCCTAAAGCACTTGACGTGATGGGTCGCCAGTACTCTGCTGACGTGAAGGCTCTTGCTCTTTATTTGATCTCTAAACCAGGTCCACACAAGGTTGGCCTTTCTCATTATCGGTATAGCTTGCGTCTCATCGTTTCTCAGAATATCACACAAGTAATCGACATGATCGGAACAAATCGATTACTCCACGAACTGGACGATATGCACAGGTAAATGAAAGTAGATGTATCCTTGTGCAGATGCTCATACGATGACTTAGTTCCGTCAACAGGCTTGAAGCTGAACTCATGAGTGAGCTCGAAAACGGACGCCTTGTTCGCCTTCTTTGCAAATTTGGTTTTATCAATGAGCGACCCGTGTGCGTTTACCACTGCTCAATCTGAGCAGAGCATTCAACCTTGGTTTCAGGTTTGCCCGTGAACCTCGCTGGTCCGAAACGGGCGATAGATACATCATCAAGCTATTCCGAGACTACGTCTTTCACCAAGTGGACGAGAACGGTAATCCAGTCATCAATCTTTCGCATGTCTTAGCTTGTTTGAATAAGGTGCTCCTTGTTTATTTGCTTGGAAAAACTTCTCATGCTCTTCCTAGCTCGACGCTGGCACAGACGAGCGTATTATGCTCGTTTCACGCGATGAACAGAGCTGTCTCGTTGTGAGCTACAAAGATGTGAAGGCCTGCATCGATGCTGCCTTTGGGTAGGACCTCATTGTCGTGTCTCGTTCTCATATGCCTAACACCCATTCAGTGATCTAGCTCGGGCATCGCGATGATCATCGATCTCTAACACGCAAAAATAGGTAGAATCTGAAAAAGACGCGAAAAATGCAAAAATTATGATTTCAATTTAGTACATGATAGTGCTTTACTGTGTTGATAGTAGAAACTGTCTGATTCAGAACCCCGTGTTGTCATCACACCACAACTCCGAACTGAAGGAAAATCACGGTTGCAGTTGCAATGAGTTCAGTTCACTCATGTGCCCGAGCACTTGCACGCTGGCAGCGGCCTCGCCAGTTGCAACACGCATGGCGACTACAAAATAACATGCCAAACAATACTTTCTCAACGTCGTCGGTGCTGGCAGGTAATCGAGCTATCGTCTACAATACCAATGGTGACCCAGCTCGCGTCCTATCTGCATTATCCTTTCCCGAACTACCACCTCCGCCTCCAAACACCGTAAACATAAGGTTTCTGCTTGCACCCATCAATCCCGCAGACATAAACGTTATTGAAGGCGTTTACCCCGCGAAACCAGAACCTGATGTCTCCCTCTCCCAGGCAAAGGATCACCCACTATTCGTGGGGGGCAATGAGGGCTTGGGCACAGTGATGGATGTCGGTGAAGGTGTCGTTGGGCTGCGGAAGGATGATTGGGTCGTTATGACCAAAGCTCAGAGCGGAACATGGTCGTCGGCGAAGAACGTTGCCTTGTCGGATGTCCTAAAGGTCCCCAAGCAGGGTCTGTCTGAGGCACAGGCTGCTACGATTACCGTATGTCTCTTCAGTATCACTTGCGTACTTTGCCTACTTCAGTTCTGACGTTGGTGAAGGTCAACCCCCCAACAGCTTACAACATGCTGCACGACTTTGCCCACCTTGTAGAAGGAGACTGGATTGTGCAAAATGGTGCGAATAGCGCCGTATGTACGGAGTTTCATTCGTGCGCTGCGGCAACCTTACCCTGTCTGTTTCTCAGGTTGGCCAAGCGTGATCCAAATCGCAGCTGCCAAGGGATACAGACTATCAACTTCATTCGTGACCGGTGTGTCTATTTACCACACATACGGCTTATCTCATTCAACCAAGAGATGATGTTGAACTGCTGAAACAACATCTGAATTACTGGGTGCAACGCACGTTGTGACCTATGACGAACTCTCCGACAAGTCCTTGAGAGCGAAGGTCAAAACTTGGACTGGGGGCAAGGTATCAACTTCTTCATCTTCCCATTCGACAAACTGAGTAGTATTATGTAGGATATCCGCCTTGGTCTCAATTGTGTAAGCGGCAAAACGACCACCCTCATGGCTCGACTACTTGGGAACAACGCGCATCTTGTTTCATACGGGGCGATGTCCAAGGAACCTCTTTCACTTCCAACGTCGCTCTTTTTTTCAAGAACCTTACGTGTCATGGATTTTGGCAAACCCGTTGGTATAG
>JABBWD010000167.1:0-41861 GCA_016628565.1 Suillus placidus
ATATCGAGTCCCGGACACCCGAGTCACCGAGTACCGAAGTCCGGAGTTCGGGTTCGAACTCGGACCTTGAATACTTGTCCTGAATATCGAGTCCCGGACACCCGAGTCCCGAGTTCCGACGATTCGTAACTCGGAGCTCGATACTTTGACACTGAAATATCGAGTCCCGGACACCGGACGAGTCCGAGTTCCGAATTTCGGGATTCGGGATTCGGTAGTTTGTTCTGACTACAACCAAGCTCTGGGTCTCCATCCCGAAACCCGAAAGTTGGGACCTTGGGTGTCCGGACTCGATCTTCAGGACAAAGTATCAAGAGTCCGAGTTACGAACCCCGAACTCCGACCTTCGGGAACTCGGTTGTCCGGCCTCGATTATCAGGACCAAAGTATCAAGGTCCGAGTTACGAACCCCGACACTCCGTACTTCGGGACTCGGGATGTCGGGACCCTACTCGACATATTCAGGACAAAGTATCGAGCTCCGAGTTACGAGCGCCCCAAACCACGAATTTCGGAGCTCGGGACTCGGTACTTGGGACTCAGAGCTCGATAACTTTGTATTTGGGAGTTGGACGCGAAATTCTTGAATGCCTATAATATTTTACAACCTGCATACAATGAAGACTGAATGGGACTACACTCCATTGGCTCTCTTCAATTTCTCTAGCATGTCAGTGTACATCTTCACCTCAGCCATCTTGTCTTGGATGCCCTCATCTTGCTCCTCCAGCAATGATTCCATGCGTGATTTCATCCACCTCAGTCCCGTCGGTGGTGCATTCAAAGGGTTTTTCAACTTCTCTGGAAGAACCAAAGTATCATCCTCAACACCATGCTACAACAGATAAGTAATCAATCAAGGTAATTGAGTCAACATCTTACCACCCAACACTGGTGGTGAGAGATGCAGGAAGCCATTACAACATCCCAATGCCATGGTTCATCCGGGATTCTCATGTTTCCCATCCACCATGGACATACATATTGGGAAACAATCCGAGATGCATGTCCCGGACATGCCTCATCAGCAAATGCACGGAGGTGGGATGAGAAGACGTCGTCCGGAACCGTGTTCCAGGTCAGCATGGGATACAACTTAAGGATATGAGCGACAGGGACCGGAACAACTGACACGATATTGTGTGCAGCGGAGTACTGCAGGACTGGTGTGACAAAAGTCTGCTCACATGCTTAGCATCGACCAACACAGTCATCAGGGCAGGGATAACATACATTCATCTCCCATTTCAGCCCGGCCTTAAAATATTCGACCTGGTCAGAAGATAGAACACTGTTGGCAGCTTCTGTCTGATATTGAGAGATGCATGCCCGGACGCGCGATGCAGCCATTGCCAATGTGCAGGAAATAGTTGCAAGGCTCAGCTTCAGGGGTTGGTAATGATTTTCAGGATTTGGAGTGCCAGAAGTGGATGCAGGAGTTGCAGACATGACTAATACAGGAGTATGACGCTGGCAATGCAAGTGAAAGATGGTGAAGATGTGAAGATCAGCATCACTGATGGATGGATAAGAAATTCAAACTCCGACATGGGCTGACCCGGACAATTCCCGGGACTCAAGTATGTGTGTGGAAACAGGGAATTCATGAGCAAACAACATTCATTCATCTCCAGCCTCTATCAACACATTCTGTACGTCTTGAAATGCTGCCTGCGCATCCTGTGCGAGCAATGAATACATTTGGGATTGCCTTCCGGAGTAGCATGCGTGACCCGGAAGGCGTTTATCCAATGATTCCTGCATTCGATCGCCCCATTGGGTTGCTTTCCACAAAAAAAAGTTGTGTGTCCAATCCATCTCCAATTTGACCAATATAAGTTCTTCCCTCCATCGATCCCGTAGTGCCCTTTGCCCGCAGCCAATGAACTCGGTAAACTTGGCATGGGTCCTGTCAGGTAACCGCAGGATATGACAAGCAAGAACAAACTCACATTCCTCATTCCATGATTGATCCGGACCCCCGAGGTCGACTTCAACGGACCAAAACCAAGCCAGAGATTCATTTCGTTGACCTCGGGCATTTGGGTCGCCCACCGCGGTGCTGATTTTGAGTTGCTCGCGAAGCAGGGGTTTGTATTTCTGAAGCTGTTCTTGCCCCGGCTCAAGTTTCATCATTTGTTTCCTGGTCTTTGTATATATACTGGCATGGAGGGAGACTGCCTGCTGCACCGACGTCACCTGGGACCAAGCCCGAGTTTTCAGGGCTTGGGATTTGGCCTGCCTAACAGTTGTTCGGAACAGGATGGCCTTGTTGCACAGGTGAATACGGAGATTGTGAAGGGCATCATTGGCCTGCCCTTCACGAAGCGACATCTCCAGGGGAATAAGATCCTCTGCCATGCATCGTCTGCATCGGTCAACCCCAAGGTTTGATGGCAATGGGATTACAGTGAGCTCCGGAGAATTCGTCCATGTATCAGATGTCTCGGTGAATTCCGCCGGGTCATCATCGAGATCATCGAGAATGTCTATGTTCAAGTCGTCAGGTTCATCATCTGCATCGAATCCCTCCCCGAGATGCGTGAGAGCAGACCGAGTGAATCCATCTATCTGGCCTTGGAGCCGATCGCGTTGACGGGCAATGTCTAATCTCTGTGTCTCTGTGCATCTTCTTCCAGCCCTTCGGACCTCGATGAGCAATGCAATCTGAGCCTCTTCAATTGCCAACCCCGTCGATATCCACGTTGCCACAGATCTGCGAGAGGGTGCCGCATTGCGGGCATTACTCTCCTCTAATAATCTAAGCTCGATTTCCTTTTTGCTCGGTGCTGAGTGCCATATCAATTCGGACCTCCACGGAGACAATGGACGTCAACTTACCCTTTTTTATATTAATCTCATATTCATCCATCGCCGCAGGATCATTCAATCTGCTTGACTGAGCTATCCTCTCCCTTGCTAACCATTCCATCTTTGAATGTGCGGGTGCTGCCTCATCGAGTCTGTCGAATGCCTTTCCACTTTCGGCGATGCCATTCCTCGCCAGCTTGTATTTTCGGCATAGAGTCCTTTTCATGCGGATCATCTTGCAGAAATTCGAGTCGTTCATCTGATAATCAAGGCATTCCTTGCGGTGCGGAGATGACATTCCCCGAGCTGCAGGGGAAATCAGATTGAGACGTGCCCATAGGGTCTCCATGATCTCTCCATCGATCCGACCAATGCCTTCGATAAAGTTGGACGCATATCGGACATAGCAGCTGTCCTGATGGCCATGAACATGCCACAACCCGATGCCGGGAATGATGGTTAGTTCCGGTGCCATTTCAAGAAATCGGCTTTGATCCACCCGAACCCGAAGGTGTTTGTTGTATTGACAGTTGATATCATAGAAGGTGACGGCCCTGGTGATGCCTTCCATGTTGTGCTGGGAAGCCTCACAAAGGGCATAGTCCATGTTCATTTGTCTGCAAGTGATGCACGGTTAACTCGTGAATGAGGAATGGCGCACGTGGCTTGCCTTTCGCCTTTCTGAAAATCAACCATGGAGTGAGGGACAAAACAACCGTGTCGGGCACAGGCCACTCCTCCAATGCCGGTGGACTCCAGCTTGTGCCGAGAAGCATTGGCTTGATTTACTGCCCGGTGGTTGTTGCAGCTTGATTTTTCCACGGTGTCAGCAGCCTCTTCCAGATGCATTTTATACCTGTCCTTTCCTACCATGAATCCAAGGCCATCAGAAAGCCAAACTTCATCGAATGGCTTAATGGGATGCAGATGCTCTGCTTTGAAATTTCCGTCCATCACAAATGACCGGGTGAATTTCCAGCTTGGAGTTCTTATTATTGTGGAGGCCACCTTCAGTATTGAACAGGACTCACTCATCAAGTGATTCATCCCCTGACAACAGCACATTAATACCAGGCTGAGGACATGCCGGGCAAAATAATGCAAGTTCTCCTGTGCTTGGGGTGTCGGAACGATGGCCAAAGCCATGCCATTTCATTATCTTCAACTGCCTCCACTGTCGAGCGACCCTCATGAGCTCTCTGTATCGGTCCTTCGCCACATGCTTTGTCAATATCATGTCTAGTAGATGAAGGAGGTAAGGCATTACCGGAACAAGGTGTGGAAACATGCTCGAGGTCATTCGCCGGAGCTTGCTGTAATAGTTCATCGCCGAGGTGCCACATTCAAGGTTGTCCAATAGAAAATCATTGAGCACTCCAAAGGTGAACACAGTCTTCGGTCTGTTGAAAGATGCAGGGAAAAATCCATGTCGAAACAATTGAATGTCCGGACTCATGGCATTCGGACAATCACAGCATCGAACCTCCAGGCGATGGACTCCGGACTTGTCGACGATGACCATGGTGTTCTCCTTCGGCTGGAACTCGGGTCCGGACACAAATGGCAGATCTTCGGGCTCGAGCTGATCCTCAGGTTCATCTTCTTCAAACAAATTGCACCTATCTGTGAGCGCCGGACATTGTTTGCCATCATGTCCGAGGTGTAGGATGAGTCCCACATGAGCGAGACAACTCCGCTCAAAGAATTGTCCATTCCATTGACTGATCCAGTGAAAAGGATTGCTACAATGGTGACTCCTGCAACAGCCCGTGCAATACAGTGGCTCGCCAAGACAATCTTGACATTTGTAGACCCCATCCTGGTCGCAGATGAAGCATCTCCTGTCTTCTGGTGGAGCTTCTCGATCCAGGAGGTGATGTAGATATGATTCCTGCCTCGGCAGCCATTGCCTGAGGTAGTCATTTTGACTCTGATTTTTTTAATATTCAGCCATAGTTTGAATAATGCTCCAACATTGTAGATGAACTTGCCATGGTTTTTGGGAGTTGCAAAGGCTCAAATGAGCCTTGGTCTTGCTCATAAGTATTGTCAGGAAAGTCTTCCCAAGGAGGTGGTGCCTCAACAGGCTGAATTGTTGGTGATTCTGGGGGAGAGTTAGGCATGGACCTGTAGGCATGTCGCCTCGTGCTTGCAAGTGGGACCTTGACCCAAGTCTTCCTGCCTCTGCTACCCCTTGCTTCCACCCTGTGAGATTTTTGCACCGGGGTGCATCTACCTATCTTCATCTTATTTACTAATGTTGCAAGCAAGGCATCAGCTCAGGTGTAATGAATTGTTATTGCAATATGACATTTTGCAGTCTTGTTGGCTCATTACAAATTCATTTCCATTAATGGTTTCGCGTCCAATATAGGTCAATTAACCTATCATTAGGCTTTGCTCAAAGTTCAACTTAGCGCAATTCATTCATACTTCCGCCTGGCAAATCCTCAGCCCATTCTGCAATCTGATTCACTATGGCAAGAACAGGTCATTCCACCAACACGACTTCCGGAAGACATAGGGCGCGTCAACCACAGTCGCAGAAGCTCATGGACAAGGAGATTTTGGAGCTGAAGAACTACCTTCCTGAGTGGACTGCAGCCAAAAGGAGTGAGAAGCGAGGGATTTTCACTGCGATAGCAAGGGCGGCCAGGTTGTTTGCTCCTAAGGTGGACCAAAAACAATGGAAAAAGAGGAAGCAGGTGAGGCATCTTTGTCTTGTTGAAAAACTAAATTTCTAACATCATATTCTTCCATCAACTCTTAGATGTATAAGACATGGCTGTTCAACAACAAGAAAAAGAAGGAAAGGAAGGACATGATCAAGTATGGGAGGAAATGGACGCCCAGGATGGTGGTCTACCAGCAGAAACGCGAAGAGGTGCTGAAGAGGATTGAGGACGAGTCCGGGGTAAAGCCAGGAGATCCTGGTATGTTCAAACATTATCAGGCGGCGGTGAAGAGAGTCATGGCTGAATTGGACGATGACGAGTTGGAGAAGGCGAAAGAGACAGCGGAAGAGTGGTCGAACAACTGTCCCCCTCCGGAGATACAAGCACAAGTCGCTCGTAAGAAGGGTCCGGCATATATGGAGCACTTTTCGAACGAGATGTGGAGGCAATGCGGGATGAGAGTTTTTGTGATGTCGGCTTGGAAGAATGAAAAGGGAGAGGTGCTGTTCGGGATGTAAGTACATTTTACACATTGGCACGGATCTTTCATCTCAAAATATTCATGCAGGCACGATGACAACGAGGCCTTAGGAGACGGGGACAGCTTCATGAAGACGAAGGACTGGGAGGACATTGAGCCAGTGTGGCAGGAGTACGCACAGGAACAGTTTGGTGAGTGTTTGAACCATGTATACCGGATTTAACATGTTGAGCATCACGATGATAGGCGCCGGGGCACGGGATGGAGGTCGTCAGGTCAAAGGAGGTCGGAAACGAATGCGAAAACCAGCGTTCGAACTTGAAATGGACGGGGAAGGTATGCCGTTACTTCCGGACATCACGGACACGAAACTTGAGGAGAAGAAAGCCATGGTGAGGGCTTTTCTTACATCTCACTATCGTGAGTTTCTCGTCGCATCATGCAAGAAATTGTTGAATGCATGGACACAGGGATATGTTCCGGGAAGGACAAGGCAGTTGTGCCATGGAGTGCCATCGTACACAGTCAGGATGACTTCGTGGCCCAGACGTATCTTCCGGCGGATGTTGACTTGAAGGAGCCTTCAAAGCTGCAAAATTGGGACACAACTGCCTTGCTCCAGTTCTGGCATGCTCGGCAAGAAAGAGGGGAAGGTCCCACATTTCTGTTCAAAGCATGGAAGAACACAGATGGGGACATGGTACCATCTGTCATATCCGGCAAGTCGCCCTCTCCTCAGGCTCGTATAGGGAGAAAGCGACAGCGGGTTACTATCCGAAGGCCACGTGATTCGTCGACAGACAGCGAGGGTGATACCGAGAGTTCCACTCATCATACGGAGGTTGATGTGGATGATGACTCGGCTGACAGGAGACCTCCGCTAAAGAAACCCAGAACTGGAGTATCTGCACCCAAAGGGACGGCAGTCCCACGTGCAATTCCAAAGCCTCGCCAGGCCAAGCCGGCCAAAACAGGTGCATTACTAACATCACGAATGGGCGACCTCCTTGATGGGTTAACTGAAGAAGCGACCGGCGAGGTTAAAGATGATGTTGAAGTGGAAGACCGCATGACGGCGCCGGAAGGAAAAAGGAGGCGGGGCAAGAGGGCCGTGGTTGAACCATCTGCGAGGACCACCCGGAGTAAGTCGCAAATGCCAGCAGACAGTACACTTAGAGTAACCAGAGCACGGGGACGCACGTAAGATACATATTGTCACTAGTTCGGCAGAGTCATAGAGCTGATATAACACTGGTGTGTGTTGGTGTGGCTCTCATTCAGGTTTGCAGCTTGTAATGTCAGGAGCTAAAAAATGGTTAGGTTGACCATTGGTTGTAACAATGCTCGGGGCTGTGAAACTGAAGACTGCAATAACTGATTAAATTCACACTATTGAATACCTGCTGAGTACCGAAAATCGAGTGTTGAATATTGATTATTGAATTGCAAGTTCCAAGTTCTGAGTCCCGAGTATTGAGTATCCAAAATCAGGTATCGAGTTCCAAGTTCCGAATGTCAAGTCCCGAGTCCCGAGTCCCGAGTTCCGAATGTCAAGTCCCGAGTTCCGAGTTCCGAATTTGAAGTCCCGAGTCCCGGGTCCCGAGCACTATAGTCCCGAGCTCCGAATTTCGGGGTTCGGGGTTGGTAACTCAGAGTTTGATACTGTGCTGAATATTGAGTCCCGGACGCCCGAGTCCCGAGTCCCGAGTCCCGAGCTCCGAAGTTCGGGGTTCGGGGTTCTGAAGCACAGTCCCAGTCCCGAATCCCGAATCCCGAGTCCCGAGTCCCGTCCTGGGCATGGAGCACAGGCCACCGGGCACCATGTACCAAGTATTGTGTAGGTAAAGTATACAGTAATGTGTCTACTATCAGACATTGATTGATAATTACATGCTACCTGGATCCTCATCCTCAAAGTAGTCAATGAGGGTTTCTAATACCTCCAGCATTTCGACAGTCGACTGCCTTACCCTTTGCATCCTCCGGAGGTCCGCATCTGCTTTCCGGAGTTTGTCACATGTTTCAGCCCAAGTGTTACGGAATGGTCTGTGAGACTCGAGGAGTTGTGCTACAGTAGGGTCAGGAAGATTTCCATGACGCTGTTCGTAATCACCCAGGCGATCTAGAATCGATCCAACTTGCAGGAAATTAGCAGAAATATACATCAACAACTATCGGATACTCACGTTCGGTGTGATCAAAAGATCCGATTGGCATGAACTCCCGAACCATAGCATGCAGGTCTTCATAGGCCATTTCCGGCTTGGGCGATTGACGTTCGATAGCTGTCGAATTCGCTTGGGAGATGACATGAATAGAAAACATGACATGAGATGAATAAACTTACAAGTCATGGGTGCCTCTGGTACAGCTGGACTGGCCGAATGAGGTTCGGGAGTCGAGTCACTCACTTGAAAAATTCCATGGAAAATGCACATGAGATGGGAGGAATAGACCCACCAGTCATTGGTGAATCAGGTACAGCCGGAGCATCATCAAACTCAATCACATCATCCTCGGGCCCAAGATACAAGTCTGGGTCGTTGAATAAAGGCAGATCATCAGTCAGGGCCGGATGTGATTGATCTGGAAGTATGCAATGAATATGCACATGTAGAATATGTACATTTGAATGGAGAAACATACCGGGAATTGCGTTCAACACATCCCGACCGCTTGATGACCCAGAATCAGAGTCTAACTCATCATCCGGCCCAAGGTATATAGCATCTAATTGATCTGAAAGATGTCCGGTCAATCGAATGATATTAGAAAAACAACACATACCTAAGGACATCCGGGACTCAGAGGAATCATCCACTTCCATTGAGTTGCATTCAGTGACCGGAGGTTCATGAAATCTGACTGCAGGTTGAGAGCTCATGATGTCTGATCAACTGATCAACTGATTGATAACTGATAACTGAGAAGTTCAACACATGGCCGGCGCTTGCCGAAATTTCAACCATGACCAAACAAAGACAAACAATAAACGATTTTCAACATCGTCCAACTGTCTTTGTTTCTTCGAAACTTTATCAGTGATAACAGATTTCACCCTGATTTCAACGTTCTCAAAGCTCTCAACTCAACTCAAATGTCTACTCCAGTCAACAACTCTTTGGCCGGCCTCAAGGAATCCACTGCTCAGCTTGTGGGCATCATTGCCGGGGCTCGGCACATTCCGGCCGGCACTGGCCAAGCTCATTTCGCTCTGACTGCACAGGTCACTACTCTGCTTGTAAGTTTCACTCAGATATTCCTTATACCACTGATTTCACATTATCCGGGTAGGGTCAGATTATCCGGGCGTATGAGAAAGGGGATTACATGCCTGGCATTGTGGCTTCCTGTTCGAAGGAGTTGATGAGGGTGCGTTCCATGACTCCCAGGGTGTGGCCCAACTGGCACAGCATCGGCCATGACGACCCCCGGGTGTCGAAACACGCGTGGCGCAACAAGGTTCGCGCCTGGGAGGCGTTGGGTGACAATTCCTGTGATCTGCATGTCGTCCCTAATCCTTCTACTGGCCCACTGACTGTCGACCTTCCCTCTCCACCTATTCTTCCGTCAGCACCTGTCCTTCCCTCTCCACCTATTCCTCCGTCCGCACCTGTCCTTCCCTCCCCACCCATCGTTGCCGGGTCGTCCAGCCAGACAACGTCCGAGTTCCGGGACAAAGGGAAAGGTAAGGAGGTTGCAGGTTGACGTTGAGCCGGAAGTCGAAGGGAGCAGAAAGCGAAAGTCTCCCATGATTTCGGGACACTCTTCCCAACCGCCGAAGTCGGTGATGAAGGGTCGCAAGCGCGTTAAGTCAACTCGACCTGTCAAGTCGAAGCTGATTGTGGAGTCGGAAGATGATGAAGACACAATTGTTCAGGTATGTCGTTTGGTTCATTTTTTTCATGATCTTAATCTATTTCAGCCGATTTCGAGAGGAGTGCCGGAGGTCGTCCTTCCCCCTCTCTCCACAATTCTTGTAAGGCAGCCCCAGTTGCCTCGTTCACCCGGTTCCCCCAAGAAACAATCATTTGGGCCTGCCTCAGTAAGTCTGATTGATTCGTCCGGAACTCGGAGATATGCTCATATGTGGACAGCTCACTGCCGGCAGTGGTCCGGAGGTCCCGGTGAGTCCTTTACATTTGTCCGGACCTCATGGCGTCATTCCCACTCATTCTCATGACATCAGAAAACTCCCATCAGTCGTCCGGAGGTTATGGTAAGTCAATATCAGTTCGTCCAGAACTCGCATATATACTTACAATTTATCAGGCAACCTCCAACAGTCGTCCGGAAGTCGTCCAGCCTGATGATGCGTCCAGCGTCTCGGATGGTGGACCTCCGGCCATTCCCACATTTGATATTACCATTCCCGGCCCAGTGAGTACTCTATCCATTTGCAAATTGTCCATCAACTAACGGATCCCACAGAACAACCCCTGCCATTTTTGCGTCAAGGAAGACTGGCCCTGCAGCGACTCGTCTGGACAAGAGGACCGGCCAGCCCTGTTTATCTTGCGTCCGTTGCTCCACCAAGAAGATCAAATGTGTCCCTGCATCTGTTGGATCCCCGCCTAAACGCGTTCGAGGGAAGTCTGCCACCCCCGGACGCGCTCCAAGACACCTGCCACAGCTCCCTCCAAGGCTCCGGCTGCCTCGCAGTCAAGGGCACGAACTCGTAGTCAATCTCGTGGAACGTCCCGCACTCCAGCAATCCCTGCTGCGACTACACCCAAGGTGCAGTCACGTGGTTGCAGCAAGACCATCACTGTCAAGAAGACACCTGCACCTGCACCTGCACCTTCCCCTGCCCCTGCCCCTGCCCCTGCCCCTGCACCAGCTCGTAAGTCACCCGAATTGTTAATGACCAGCTGACCTTATTTTTTGCTTAGCTGTTCCGTCTGCGAGCTATGCAGTGCCTCGTGCAGCACTCAATGTTCCCATTCCGGATCTTCATTCCATGACAATCGCTATTCGGGATGCTGCAGCTCGCATCGCCGTACTTGAGGCTCGTGTCAGGGAGCAGGATGGTAAGATTGATACCCTGCAACGCCTCCATGAGAGCCTCCGGCGCAAAGTGGTCGACCGGCACCCTTCATTTCCACTTCCGGACTCGCCTGGTAATGCAACCCTTTTGCTTGATCAATCTCTTGACATCCCGTCCATGTCACGCCTTCCCTCCGCACTTCCTAACCTCATTAATCTGGACATGGGAGTCATGGAACCCACCAACATGAAAGTTGAGGATCAATCCGCCATGGTAGGACTCGTGTTTGAGCCTAGCGAAGTTCTGCCTGAGGGTCCACAGTTGTCCGGCGAACATGTGGTTCCGGATGATCCGGTCACCCTTTTGGCAGAATATAATTCTGTTGATGAGGAGATGGATGTTGAGGTGAAGGATGAACCTTCTGGTGAGGAGGTTAAAATGGTGACATAATTGCTCAGTGATAGATGTACTTAGAACTTTTTCAATGCATGTTGGCTATGCCACAATTGTCTTGTTGAATCACCAATTCCTGATACCCAGAACTCGAAATTGTAGATTACTTGATATTTGAGTAAATATTTTATTGACCCCCGAACCCCGACATTGTGGACTGCCGGGACTCGGGGTTCGGGGTTCGGGGGTCGGGACTCAGCACTGAAAAATTAGGGGGTATAGACAAAAATTGATTTACACATTTCTGAAAGATATCTTTTTCTTTACAGATATATGAAAAGTTGATTGAACCATTTTTGAAAATTGTCTTTTCAAATATCGAGTCCCGAGTCCCGAGTTCCGGGACTCGGGGTTCGGGGTTCGGGGTTCGGGACTCGGGACTCGGGACTTAGGGGGTATAGACAAAAATTGATTTACACATCTTTGAAAGATATCTTTTTCTTTCCAGATATATGAAAAGTTGATTGAAATATTTTTGAAAATTGTCTTGTGCATCTCAAATATCGAGTCCCGAGTCCCGAGTCCTGAGTTCCGAGTTCCGGGACTCGGGGTTCGGGACTCGGCACTGAAAATTAGGGGGTATAGAAAAAATTGATTTACACATTTTTGAAAGACATCTTTTAAGCATTTTTGAAAATTGTCTTGTGCATCTCAAATATCGAGTCCCGAGTCCCGAGTTCCGAGTTCCGGGACTCGGGGTTCGGGACTCGGCACATTGAAAATTAGGGGGTATCAAAAAAATTTGATTTCCACATTTCTGAAAAGATATCTTTGTGCAGTCTCAAGATATCTTTCCGAAATATGGAAATCAAATTTTTTTGATACCCCCTAATTTTCAATGTGCCGAGTCCCGAACCCCGAGTCCCGAACCCCGAGTCCTGGAACTCGGAACTCGGGACTCGGGACTCGATATTTGAGATGCACAAGACAATTTTCAAAAATATTTCAATCAACTTTTCGTATATCTGGAAAGAAAAAGATATCTTTCAAAGATGTGTAAATCAATTTTTGTCTATACCCCCTAAGTGTTTAAAAGATGTTACACCAGGGGTCAGGTGTGGGGTTTTCGGCTTCGGTACTCGATTATCTGTGAATGGCACGCATGGTCCATTCATGTTTTCGTGCTTACAGGTGTAGAGTTCAGTGGTCGATTGTAGGTATATGCACTCATAGTGTGCATGTATCCTACGTGTTTGATTCACTGGTGACTACATCAGCTGTATGTCTTGATGAAATGTATCTAGGCTCACCCATATATGTACCCGTCTATCACTATGTAATATCCCCCATGTCGGCCCACCCGTCTATGTAATACAACCCACATCGGCCCACCCATCTATGTAATACATCCTACGTCGGCCCACCCGTATATGTAATACTCCCCCACCTTGGCCCACCCGTCTATGTAATAAATATTTTACCACACCCTCGGCCCACCCGTATAAGTAATATTCCACCACGTCGGCCCACCCGTCTATGTAATACTCCCAATGTCGGCCCACCCGTATATGTAATACACCCCACATCGGCCCACCCATCTATGTAATACACCCCCCGTCGGCCCACCCATCTATATAATAATATTTGCCTTACATCACTCTTCAGCCCGGCTGTCTATAATATCCTACTCCACATATTACCCAGATGGGCCCACCCATCTCCATGAATGATCATATTCCCCCGGCCCATCCGTCAACATCAAGGATATATATATCATTGGCATACATGGGCCCACCCGTCTCCATCGGAAATAATATTCCTCCCGGCCCATCCGTCATCATCGAGGATATACACAACATGGGCCCATGGTCCGCTGGCCCGTCTTGTACGGGATATTATGTAGGTCGGGTGGCCCGTATAATACGGAATTTGTCACTGAAGGGGCTCGACATGGTACATTATTTACAGTTCTTGACCGCTGTCCCTCCGGCATTGAATTATTTACAGTTAATAACCCGGTTAATAACTCAGTTAATTAACCGCTGTTAAAAATTATTGAATTTTTCACTGCACCCTAGACCTGGTGAGTAGCAAAAGCAGACAGCTCTGAGAATCCGATACACAAGATCATGTGATGGTCATGTGATGCGACACGACGTGCCATTTCGCAATGACTTTGCCTGTGTGGATGTCCCACAACCTCACTCCACCATCCTCACTCCCGCTACTAGTAACCACTTTCTTCCTGTCCGGAGACAATGCTATGGTCCACACTGGACTTTCTCCATCCCGCCAGTCTTCTCCTATCTGTTTCCCCCTCTTCAAGTTCCATACCCGCAGCGAGCCGTCTTCTGAGCAAGTCATTATCTGCCGTCCACCTGGCAGATGTATGACATCGTAGACATAACTGGTGCGTCCCTCAAATTTCTGGTGCAGTGTTATCTCTGATGTCTTCTGCATTTCAACAACAGGTGAAGACATAGTCGACTACCGCGCGCAGCTCGTTTCAGCTTTCATACAGTCACAATGATCACTTACGACGATTAGTAGGTCTTGACACCAAGACGCAATGGGTGTATAGGTCAAGAGTGCACTGGAAGTTTGAGCTGGTCATCCGTTCTTTTGTCAACAAACCTGGTGCTGAGCTCGATGACCTCAAAGGTGGCGGAGATTCATCCACAAATTGTGATGAAAGACTCAAGGTCACCGCCACTGTTGCAAGCCCATTTTCAGCAAGTCTCTCTCTCTGCACGCCGAGAACAATCACTTTCAGGTTGGAGTTTCGGGAGGTCTAATTGATGTTGGGACCGAGATTGATCATACGCTGTACGGAGCGGATCGTTTTGTTGGTCGAGTGTTGGGTGCTATTAGCCTTAAGGTCTACATTGGCGGTACGCATCCTTGTTCTTCACATGCTAGCGTGTTCTAAAGAGTATTCAGAGATTGAAATCAGTTTGTTCTTCCTACGCCATTTGTGGGCGTTCATACAGAAGACAAGAAACAAACAAAGGTGTCGAAACTTGCAAGAATGGGCTCCTACTCATTGGCATTGGTTTGAGGAGGCAAAGGCATGTGTCCTACGCTATTGATAATCCTAATACTGTGTGTACATCGCCGCACAGGCGATTGTAGAGCATATCCCTGTTATACCGTCCATGTCACTCAGCACTGAGCTTCCGCTGTCTCTCGTCGACGGATTCACGTGTGCGTTGCTTCTCTGCAGCCTCATACCCAAACCCGTTATCACCCATGCATCCCCTGTTATCGCATCTTTCCCATGGATTCGATGGCGGCGAGGTATTTATTGAGTTCTTCGTAAGATTCGAGAATGCCATGCATCAGTAAAACCTCAGATCTATTTTCAGTTCTGAATTTATATTTATTCTTATTTTTCCAGGTTTGACCAGGTTTGAGGAAGCATTCAGATGACATGAAGAGACGACCAAAAAAATTGAGAAAAAGGCCACTCGCCCTCTGAATTCTACTTTGCTGCTCCTGAAAAGTCACTTAGCAGGCATTGACCGGAAAAACAGTGGTAATAATTGAGCAAATGGCATCACATTGTCCAATAGCAAAGTATGAAAAAGTGGCGAAAATAGAAAGAAAGGACAGCGGTTGAGTGAAACATAGAATGAATGTAAATGAAAAAAGGGGATTAAAGGAGATGAAATGCGGATGATGAAAAAACATTATGAGCGATGGCGGAATAGGCATAATGCGACAGTACAAAGAGAAGGACTCAGACACACAGCATTGATGTTGGAAGCTGACAGCGAGCAGTGCAAAATGAGCTCTGCAACAATGATTGTTCATTAATAAGGGAAAAGTAGAACTAATATTTCTTACCAAAGCATGCTTCGCCGGTCAATCTCCTCTGATTCATCAACATCATTAAGGCGAAGGTACTTCTCGAGGATGGTGCTGCCTGACTTCTTCAGTAACTTCCGGGCCATTGATGTCGTGTCCCTCAGGAAGGCGTCCCCTTTTTTCTTGACACTAACTACATAAAAGGCCGTCATCGATCCCCAGTTGTTGATGGAGAAGGCATACTCGGTAGTGCTGTGATTGCCGGTGGCCTTGTTGAAGGTCTTCGGTGTCCGCAGCTTGCGCTTCCTTTGTGCGGGGCGCATATCAAGAGCATCTGAATCAACATCAATGGCACCGTCAGAGAGGCAATTGATGGCTCGCTCGAGCTGTTTGCAAACCATCAGTCAGGGTTCTTGTATGTCCACAGTACTTACCGAAGCTGCACAAATGCCAAGAACGCCAGCCATGCCGATGGCAGCTAACACGCCTGTTTTAAGTGCAGAAACTTCAACATGTCCAACAATGCTATGAAGATGAGCAGTGGCGAAGAGCTGTAACATGAATGGAGAGCAGTATGCTTGCATCGGATCGATATTGTCCATGTCCTCAAAAATAAAAGCAAAGTCGGATATAAGCGCTGTGCCGAGCACTTTTGGTTCAGTGTCCTTGTTCCGCGCAAAAAAGTCAATCATGATGGCAAGTCCTGTCGAGCCAAAATTGCTGCGCCACTCTGCCAGACGCTGTGTGGCCTGATTTAAATTGTGACTGGTTAGTAATAGTGATATGAAAAAAAAGTGTGACTTACAATGCCGAAGACAGAACCTTGACTAGTCACGTTGTACTGGAGATCTGTATCGTACAGCTCATCCATAATGCATTGGAGTGCTTTGATGAGAGAAACATCTGAAATTTGCCAGAGGTCGTCTTGGCTGCCAGCCCACAAGTAAAGAGTCGGGAGGAAATGCTTGGGCCACCGCTGGTCCTGGCAGTGAGGGGGGAGATCAATGTTTCGGTAGGTTGAGCGAGACTTATACCGCTTCTCGATCCAATAACCGGAAAATGCTGTGAGCGTTGGCTTCAGTACAAAATTGTCGACCCCTTCTTCAGTTTTCACCCTCTTCGTGGGTGGTTGCAGTGTGGCGGATGACTTTGAGACGCCAATGGATGTCTGTCCGAAGAATATAAGTAGTGCTCGTTATGAAAAAAATGAACTTACTGAGGATGTCAAACGTACAGCTGCATTTTTCGCTGTTTTGGCTGTTCCAACAGAGCCCGTAAGCTTCGTAAGACGAGGGTCCATGTCAAGGACCTCGACATCCTCATCCTCATCTGAGGAATCCTTGAAGACCGGGACATGGGGTTTGGTGCGCGTGAACTTGCGCTTCTGGTTCTTTGGGCGGCGGAATGCGACACTACTCAAGCTGTCGCTGTCCTCAGACTTACTGGCCCTTTCATCATCATCCGGTACACCTGCCAGTGTGTTGTCCTCTGCGTCCATTGGTGCATCGTCATCTGCATCTGTCGGTGCGTTATCGTCCTGCGTCCATTGGCATATCAATCTCAGTGTTCAAAAGGTCATCCTTCGAGCCCTCCATTGGAAGTGATCCGTCCTCAGTCAGCTCCGTCAGCATGTCTGTAATCTGTAGTGGCCACTTGCTATGTTAGAATCAAATATTTATTTAAAAGCCTGCCACGCACCTTAACTGCAGATGGCTTTGGGAGGAAGGCATCCAGGTGTTCCTCTGAATCATCCAGAAGCTCGTCACCCAAGCTGCCAACAAGAGTCTGAGTAGTCTCAGCAATAGCAGCTGGAACAAGGGGGATTTTATGTAAGCCATGAGAGTTGGCAGACACAGTTGTAGCAGATAGAACACTACTTGGTGGCCCGTGCGCTAACGACAACGCTGAGGCCACGGTACGAGATTTTGAAGTGGTTGATGCAGGCCGAGCAGTTGAGTCCGGTGCAACATCTGAAGCCCAACCCTTGATGCGCCCCGCCAATGAAAACTTGGACTTGGACCTGAAATTTGAGGTCAAGTTAAGGAAGAATAGCGTTGATTCGGTAAGCATCAACATGGTTGTTGATCAAAAGCTTGAGAAAAGACGCACGTTAGAGTAGAAGACTTTCCTTTCTTGTCTTCAGCACGTGCCCCTGACTGCGCCATGAGTGAACCTCGAGCTGCGTTGTTAAGAGACACATCCTTCTTGGTCTTCTTCTTGGGCTTGATCTGGTCGTGGATGTCGTCCTCCTGAGTTCTTCCACCTTCTGCAACTGTACCACCCTCTTGTGGGCCATTATCGCTGAAGGTTTGTGACCTGTTCTCACTGGCATTTCCTGCTCCCGTGACCATCTCATCTGCTGGCACAGGCACTACCTTTTTCTTGACAGGGCGAGCACGGGGTTTCACTCCCTTTGGCTTCTTCGCCATGCTTTGCATCTCCGCCTCCTTCATCTCTTCCTGCATGGCAGACAGCCATTGCAGCGCCTCAACTGCAGCCTGCTCTCGAGCTTCACATGTCTCCTGGAGGTGTTTGTCGTCCTCTGCTTTTTTGGCCTGAGAGCGCCGCTGAACTCGTCCTTGCAGGTCAGGCAAGCCTGGGTGTTTGTTCACATTCTGCGGGCGAGTGCGGCGTGGCTCGGTGATGTCAGTCATTACTAACAAATAACGGTGCTACAGCAAGCTGGAGATGGGCAGAAAAGGTGTAAGGAAATGTGGGAGGTTGGGGTTGAACTTTGACCGCCGGTGAAAATTTGTAAGTTCTTGTATTATTCAACCAAACAAATGCCCCTTCCAATTCATCCCTGTTATTCCTAGCAGATTCCCAGGGCTAGTACTGACCATTTTGCCAACCAGAACGCTCGCGGCACATACCCAGAGCTGGCACTGGCAATCCTCCCAACCCCAAGACTCGCGCTGCATACCCAGAGCTGGTACTGGCCATCCTACCAACGAAGAGGCTCACACCACATTCCCAGAGCTGGTACTGGCCATCCTACCAACCAAGAGGCTCGCGCCGCATACCCAGAGCTGGTACTGGCAATCCTACCAACGAAGAGGCTCACACCACATTCCCAGAGCTGGTACTGGCAATCCTACCAATGAAGAGGCTTGCGCCGCATACCCAGAGCTGGTACTGGCAATCCTACCAACGAAGAGGCTCACACCACATTCCCAGAGCTGGTACTGGCAATCCTACCAATGAAGAGGCTTGCGCCGCATACCCAGAGCTGGTACTGGCAATCCTACCAACCAGGAGGCTCGCGCTGCATACCCAGAGCTGGTACTGGCCATCCTACCAACCAAGAGGCTCGCACCGCATTCCCAGAGCTGGTACTGGCCATCCTACCAACCAAGAGGCTCGCGCCGCATACCCAGAGCTAGTACTGGCCATCCTACCAACCGGGAGGCTCGCATTGCATACCCAGAGCTGGTACTGGCAATCCTACCAACCAAGAGGCTCGCATTGCATACCCAGAGCTGGTACTGGCAATCCTACCAACCAAGAGGCTCGCATTGCATACCCAGAGCTGGTACTGGCAATCCTACCAACCAAGAGGCTTGCATTGCATACCCAGAGCTGGTACTGGCAATCCTACCAACCAAGAGGCTCACGCCGCATACCCAGAGCTAGTACTGGCCATCCTACCAACGAGTCAACAAAATTCAGAGAGCTGGTATGGTCGCTTTTTTCAATCGCACACACAAACTTATTTCAACCTTAGCTACTGCAATGCCCAACAACATTCCCTGTACTCAATTGCGCCAACGAGACCACAGCGCACTTCAACTTCCATGTGGAAGTTGTGCTCGGTGGTTCAAGACTGTTGCCGGCCGAACAAAACATCTTCTTGCTGCGCACCCTGTTCCACCAGCAGCGCCTCAGGCCAGCCACTCTCGTTTGCCAAGCCCACAGCCTTCTCATATTGAAGAATGCACCAGTAACAATGATGGGCATGCAGATCACCATTTTGACATGGACATTGACGAAGGACACATTGACTATGATATTGAGATGGGCGAGCCCCCGCGTCAGCCATCCCCTCAGCCAAATATTGATGCAGAATTCTTTGGGCCTGGGGATCACTTATATAGGAACTACCACACAGGTCTTGACAGTATGTTTATTTGTCAGTTGGTTTTATTTTATTTTCACCAAGCACAATCACAGGCAGGCCATGTGATGCAGATGGTGTATATCTCCCTCCTGGCGCTCCACCACCCCCTCCCGAGAATCTAGCCTCAGATGACTGGACACCCTTTCGCAATTGTGCCGAATTTGAAACAGTGGAGTTCTTGTACAAGCAAAATCAGATGCCAGCAGGTCAAATTAACCGGCTACTGGACTTATGGGCATCTACCCTCGCAAAGCATAACGACAAGCCACCATTTGCAGATCATCATGATCTTTATGAAGTCATCAATAGTTCGCCCTTTGGAGATGTGAAGTGGCAATGTTTCACGGTCACCTATGATGGTGAGAGACCCGACAATCCCAAGCCCTGGATGGATGATAAGTATGATGTCTGGTTTCGTGACCCGCGCGAAGTCGTTCGCAACATGCTTGCCAATCCGACATACACTAATGAATTTGACTACCGCCCGTATCAAGAATACTCTACAGAGAACGATCAGCGTCAGTGGAAAGATTTTATGTCGGGTAACTGGGCATGGGACCAGGCAGTGAGTACTTAGCAGCTCTTCTTCAATAATGACCACTAATTCTGTATGTAGGATGAAATTGCTAAAGACCCAAGTATGCTTGGCTCAATGTTTGTCCCTATCATCCTTGGTAGCGACAAAACAACTGTTTCAGTCAGTACAGGGAACAACGAGTATTATCCGCTTTATGCGTCAATTGGGAATATTCATAACAATGTTCGACGAGCCCATCGTGACGGACTTGCAATCATTGGGTTTCTTGCTATGCCAAAAGGTATGTGCAGCGCAAAATCTTCTAGTACATTACTAACTAATTTATCTCACAGCTACGAAGGAACATGCTGAAGAGCCAACCTTCCGAAATTTCCGTCGACAATTATTCCATTCATCACTTTCGAAGATCCTCAATCCACTCAAACCAGGCATGACAACCCCCGAAGTTACACCCTTTGGAGACGGACACTACCGGCGGGTTGTATATGGACTAGGACCTTACATCGCAGACTACGAGGAGCAAGTGCTGTTAACGTGCATCATTCGTGGCCGGTGTCCTAAGTATGTATTTATCATGTTGTATGTTCCTTTACATTGTAACTAATATTTTTGCAGATGTATGGCACCTCGTGCTAATCTCGATCAAGATGTGTTATGTCGTTGTCGGGACTATGTAGAGGCGCTTATCCGAGAAGGTCCCTTAGGTGATATTTGGAATGAAGCGGGAATAGTCCCAGAACTCGTAGTACGTCAACTGGTGTGCTCCTTACAGTGTCAACAATACTAATACGTTTACAGCCATTTACAAATGACTTCCCCCGAGCCGACATCTATCAGATGATCTCACCCGACATCCTCCATCAGCTTGTAAAAGGAGCCTTCAAAGACCATCTCGTGGAATGGGTTGAAAAATACCTCCGACATGTCCATCCGAAATGACACGCGGAGCGAATTATGGACGACATTGATCGTAGGTAAGCTCATCTGGTGTTTATATTACATATTATTACTCATTGTGTCCTAGAATTGCTGCTGTGGCCTCATTTTCAGGCTTGCGGCGCTTTCCTCAGGGGCGTGGCTTCAAGCAATGGACAGGAGATGATTCGAAGGCTCTGATGAAGGTAATTTGTTGATTTTCAGTCTCACTATCACCACAGAACTTATCAATTCAATAGGTCTGTTTGCCCGCCATTGAGGGTCATGTACCTACAGATATTGTGCGTGCCTTCCACGCACTTCTAGAATTTTGTTACCTGGTTCGCCACAACATAATCACAGAAGATGCCCTAGTCGAGATCGAGGACGCACTCTCACGCTTTCACCATTACTGCGAACTCTTCAAGACATCAGGCACTATCCCTACATTCTCCTTACCTCGTCAACATTCGCTCAAGCATTATGTCCAAAATATACAACTTTTTGCTGCGCCCAATGGCCTCTGCTCGTCAATCACTGAGAACAAACATATCAAAGCAGTCAAAGAGCCTTGGAGACGATCGAGCCGGTATAATGCGCTCGGTCAAATGTTATTGATCAATCAATGGCTCGACAAACTTTCAGCAGCACGAGTAGACTTCATGCGCCGGGGGATGTTAACTGGCACTTGCCTCTCAACAGCCATGGATGCCTTAGGTACGTTATTCAGTTTATACAATGTCTCAATACTAATGTACATGACAGTTCCTGCGCAGCAGATCAACGAACCTGACGAAGACACAGTGGCTGTAGTCGCTGCAGCAACAGCAACAACAGCAACAGCAACAATGGCAACAGCAACAGCAACAGCAACAACAGCAACAGCAACAGCAACAACAGCAACAGCAACAACAACAACACCTGCATGTGTACGTGCGCCTGCCACCACAGCAGCAGCAGCCACATTCACACCTGCACCAGCTGCACCCATGACAGCCCACGCACCTGCACCTGCACCTGCACCTGCACCTGCACCTGCACCCGCACCAGCAGCACCTCTGTGGATCAGCATCAACGAGGACCTGGAAATTGACGATGGACCAACCATTCTACAAGCCTTTGTGCAGCTAGCAAAAACACCCCGTAAGTTTTCTTCTTTCTTCTTTTATCAATATCATATCCTAACATACTGTACAGAGGGCAAAAAGCGCGCTCAATCCATTCTCGCACTTGCCGAAGAACTCGATATTCCTCACCTTCCTGACCTCCTCGGACATTTTCTATTCCAGCAATTGCATCCTGACGATCCCCGCGACTCATCTGATATACCCCTTGCAGAATGCCCTCGCTATCTCAACAAAATCTCAGTCTTCAATTCGGCCTCATCACAATTCTACGCACCGAGTGATTTGAGCGGTATTGGCGGCATGCGCGTCGAGCACATCCGTAGTGATGTGCACGGCCCAGCTTCAAGCCGTGGGCTGGCCAAAGCTGGGCCGGATTAGGCCGAGCTGAGCCAGGCCTAAGTCACGGCCTGACCACGGCCTAGGGCCTGGCTTGAGCTGTTGGAAAGCCGGAGCCGGCGGCTCAAGCCGCGGCTTTATGCTCATCGATATCAATGCATCCTAAATCACGATCTCGATCCTTTGTAGTGGGACAAAGGGTATTCATGGCTATGGTACTGGTACGTCGCTACCCTTGCTCTAACTTGAAAAAATCTAATGGTCGGAACGGTCCATACAGACAGTGACGACGAGCCACGTGTAGTAGGGCGTCCAGTGCGCAAAGTCAAACCCACCGCTGCACTCCTGGAGCACTCCGAGAAGGCAGCTCTCCCCTCTCAAAGAAGAGCCATCAACACCTTTCGTGCTGCAGAGGCGTTGAAGTGCACCACCGACGACACCCATCCTCTGGCCACTGAACCACCACGAGCACCCATCCCATCTGCTCCTGCACCGAACGTCGACGCCACCGCACCAGAAACCACCAGAAAAAGGGCACGTGTCGAAGAAATTGATGAAGATGAGATATCCGGTGATGACGAACGTGAAGATGCACGGACGAATCCAAAGTGTAAGTCTATCTGCAAGATAATGTACCTTCCTGACCTAGCGTTGTCAGGCAAACGAGTCCGTCGCAAGAAAGCTGCTAAAGCTCAAGAAGATGTTGACGAATACGGTATTCTTGCAGATATTGATGTCCAGCCCATCATCGATGAATCTCCCACACGCGAGGATAGAACTCGCGACATCGACCAATTCTTCAGTCAACTGTTTGAGTGCACTCATGCTAACGGCAAGGTCAAAAAATATCGAAAGTGCAAAGTTTGTCCGTACGTTGTCATATCATTTGTATATGTCTTTACATCACTAACACTACGTATTTGCTACTACTAGGGCTCAATGTACCATTGTAAACGAGACGTCAACCCTCCGCCGTCATGCAGAAGCCAAATTCGCTGTATGTTCACATTTATTTATTTGTTGATGTACTAGATCTAAATGTCCATAGGGAAAATACCGTACATGGGCCAAGGCCAACGCCTTCACATCTAAATTGCCGGGTGACATCGCAGCCGAGAAGAAGAAAGCCGCACAAGCACAGCAAATGATTGACGCACACTTGACCGAGCGCAAATTGTCGGACCGCACCATCCCTTACACCCACCAGAATTTTAGAAAAGCTGCAATTGAGTGGCTTGTCGCCACAGATCAGGTAAGATTCATTTGTATTGATATTGTGGACTGTAAACTAACGGAATTTAGCCCATACAGGCTCTTGAACACCCTAAGTTCAAAGAAATGATAGATGTCGCCTCGCGTGCTACACAGGGTGTCAAGATTCCAGGCCGAAAGGCCACGCGCGCTGAAATCATACATGTTTTCAAGGACCATTTGACCAAACTCAAGAAGAAATTGAACGTATGTACCATTCTTCACAGTATCTACTCATATCTGACACGATTTTAGAGCCAATCCGTCAGCGGTGCAATCAATATCACATGTGACGCGTGGCAGGCCAATAACTCAGATGGTTATTTTGCCGTCACTGGCCACTGGATCGAAGAAAATGATCCGATGCAATGGGTACCTGGGAACGCATTACTTGGCTTCACTCGGCTCAATAACGCCAATAATGGCCAGCGCCTAGGTGGTGCATTATTCAAGGTGCTTGATCGTGTCGGTGTCACACACAAAGTCAGTAAAATTTCCACCTCCTCAATGACTGTGCTTATATCTCGACCTAGATCAGCCACATCACATGTGACAACGCAGCAAACAATAGTACCATGCTGCAGGAATTCTCGAAGTTGTACGAGGTGAAGTACCACAAAGATTTCCCGTGGCGTCAACGCAAGATAAAGTAAGTATTTTCGATTTGGTTGATGGAACTGCTAACAAGCCTGACAGTTGTTTAGCGCATGTTGTTAATCTCGGCACGCAACGACTCATCAGTACCTATAGCAAGGCACCCCACTACGACCCTCATAACCCGCATGCTCACGAACCAGATCTAGCTCAGAGGGTCAATTGTGACGAGATTGGTCTGGTCCGCAGTATCTGTGTCAAAGAACGTTCCTCGGCGAAACGGAAAGAGCTATATAGAACTGTTCAGACGAAAGCAGGTCTCTCTTTGCCAACACAACTACTAATTGATATGAAGGTCCGCTGGTCTTCGACTTATATTATGCTTAATCGTGCCGATTGCAACAAGCAGGTATGATACACCACCACACCTTTTTGTTCTTACTCTGACTTGCCATTACAGCATGTCGATACGTTCGTGTATGAAATGGGACACCAAGAGCAAAATCTATCGAAGCGTGCCAAAATTGACTTTCTGCAATTGACGTCTGCTGAGTGGACACGGGTTGGCCAGTTCACGGACCTTCTTTCATATGCCGACGTGGCACAGCAAGCTTTCTCATCCGATTGAGGATCAACTCTCCATCTTGCCATTCCTGCACTGGAAACACTTCACAAATCATGGTCTTTGCGAGCGGAAAGGGCCAAGTATATTCGGTTTGCCGGTGCACTCAAGGCAGCAGCAGAGAAGCTAGACGAATATTATGAGAAAACTACAGACACCGCTGCCTATGTTATTGCCATGTGTTCGTCATTTTCTATTCTAATCATCCCGACTCTAACATACCAAACTAGTACTTGATCCGACATCCAAACTCGCATACTTCAAAAAGCACTGGCCATCGAATTTGCTCGATGACGTGCTTGCTTGTGCCGAGAACGTATTTGAACAACGCTACAATGAGCTCAATCAGTCACTTGCATTGTTGCAGCCTGCAACTACGAAAAGCAAGGTTGGCGGCCTCAAGAAACTTATTCGGGAAGTTCAGAGCGACTCCGAAGATGACTCCGAGTCAGAATTAGGTGCCGCGTCCATCGGGGATCCATTGAAACCATGGAGGGCTGAGTTCACCAGTTATATCGAAACCATTGAGGCCGCTCCCTCGGCAGGTATGACCACTATTCAGTGGTGGGGTGTAAGTCACTTTCACTTGCTACTCGCTCGATGCTGACTGTTGTTTCGGTTAAGATCAATGCCCTAAGGTATCCAGTGTGGGCTTCGCTGGCAAGGGATTACTTATCCATCATGGCAGCATCTGTCTCGAGCGAGCGAGCTTTCTCGCAAGGAGGCATCACGATTACCAAGCGGCGTAATCGGCTGAAAGGAGACATCGTCGAGGCTTTACAATGCGTAAAGTGTTCTCTTCGTAACGAACTTATATTCCGGGAGCCTGGTCCCTCATCCCTTACAGAAGAAGTAAGTGAGGATTCCGAACATGAGACTGATGGGTTAGAAGTCAAGCCAGCAGATGATGAGGGGTGGGATACACTGATTTTAGAGGAGGAAGAGTCTGATGTTGATTCAGCGGATGACGACGAAGTACTGTAGGACTCAAGTGCTACTTATATTGAATTTTGAGTCATTTTGTTTTCGAAAGCCGTCGTTGAGCCCAAGCCGAGCCGCGGCTTTGGCCTGGCTTTGGCCCACGGCTTGGCCTGAGGTTTTGCAAAGCCTAAGCCCCCAAAAGCCAAGCCCATGTCGGAAATCTCCAGGGGTGCCTTGCAAGTGTTCCATATTGGGACATCATTTAGGCGCCTGACAACTCCATTGCATCCGCATTCCCAGGGGGTGTGACTTATTTTAATGTGCTTGCAAGGAACCATCTCGTCAGTGTCGTCACTTACAAGGACCATGGTATATTTTTGGCGCTTCCAAGTTGCTTCCAAGCGGGCAATGATTCAGACTGAGTTCAGAAGTTGCCGGTAAGGATTCATTCTGAATAATGATTCAGATAACGTTGACGTGTTATCTTCGTTGCCTCTACTTTCAGTATCGTCGCCTCCTCCCATTATCATTGTTGTACTACGTCTTCTTCGGCCCTTTCTGTCTCATATCCTCCCTGTAATACTTCTATATGGCGCCGAACAGAAGTGCAAATGGTGGACGCACGTATGTATTATTACCCTCAACGTCCACCAACCAGATTCATTGCCAACACTGCAACAAGCTGTACTCGTCCCGTGGGATACGGTCTCATGAACAAAGCTGTTTGAGGAGACGGGAGAAGAAGAAGGACGATGATGACTTTGCAGCGCTCGCAGCGCAGGCGGTCCAGGTGGAGGAGCAGATTAAAAGGAAAGGTATGTCGTAAATTATCCTCATATTGACGAGTAGTACTAATATTAAGCTCTTATCACACAATCATCAGATGCACGTCGCAAGAGAAAATGCCTTCACGAGGAACAAACTGCTGCAACTAATACTATTAGTTCACATGTCCTGTCTGGCCCTTCGGTGTCACTCCGGGATCGCACAGAGAATGTGCCCGATGACTTTATCGCAGGCCCGTCATTTGAAATGGGATTGGATGTCATTGATGCAATGAGTGTCGGTGGGGACTCACGACAACGTACGTATTTTGACTATTCATGGTGCGCTCCTCATTCAATGTTTTCACAATTCAGGTGCAGATTCAGATTCCAGCATGGCATCCCACGGTCCCGCACCACCTACTCTGCCCTCGCTTGCAATGGCAGTACCTTCAGTTCACTCCAATCTTGATACATTCAAGACAGAGTATCATCCAAACTCTGGTCGCGCAACCTCCATAGAGACTTTCTCTACATTTGGGCGCAAGCAAGATCAACGGCTGCCCATCGTCGACGAAGAACCCTGGCAGCCATTCAGTTGCCATGCAGACTTCGAGTTTGCCGAACTTGCGCACAATGCTGCCCTGAACAAGGACCACACAGATGAGCTGTTGCGGCTCATCTGGAGAATCGCTGATGGTCAAGCAAAACTCACGTTCAAGTCCCACCGTGATGTTTCTTCAGCCTGGGATAGGGCGGCTGGTCAGATGACACCTGTAAGAGGAGAACGTTACATCTCCCTTTTGTAGCTACCAATATCTTTACAGTTCGAAAAGCATACTATCACCGCCCGGCATAAATGAGAGGACCTCGTGTTTGATGTATATACGCGCCCATTGTGGGACTGGGCATTGGACTTATTGCAGGACCCATTACTGGCGCCGCACTTTGTTTGGGATGCACAGCGGTTGTACAAACATGACGGGACACATTACGAGCATTTCTTCCATGAACCTTGGACTGCGGATCATTGGTGGAACGTCCAAGTATGACTTATTTTTTTTGTGCTCTTATTCATGTTGATACCCTTTCTTGTATGTTGTATTATAGTCGTCTTTACCCGAAAATGGCGTCCCATTTGCATTCATACTGTACGCAGACAAGACGCATCTTTCTTCTGCCGGTACAGTCAAAGCTTACCCAGTCTTCGCTCGATGTGGGAACTTGCCCATTCACATCAGAAATACTGATGGACTTGGTGGTGGGCGGATGGTTGGTTGGTTACCAATAGTACGTCTTTATTAAATGAAATCAGTCTAGTTTTCAAGGGATTCTTTTGCACAGGTTCCTGAAGATTCTGAAGAGGATGGCAAACTGATGTATGTGAACCTCAAACGAGTTGTATGGCACGAGGGGTTTCTCAAGCTACTTGAAACTATCATACTCTACGCCAAGACAGGGTATGCACATCTCTGTTATGATGGTATTGTTAGGTGGTTGTATGCGTTCATTTTGCTCTTATCTGCTGATTATGAAGAGCAGTACGTTGTATACTAATTCCGTCGACGATTTTCTGATCGGTCAATACCAGATGTGTCATGGCGCTGATATGGGGGACAAATTGTCATTGCCCCTGTCCTATCTGCCTTGTCCCATCGGATAAGCTCTACGACAATGCTTCTACTTACCCAATCCGATCGCCCGAAGATGCACAAGCTTGCGTAGAACTGTGGAATAGGGACAAAAAAGCTGGAGAAGAGGCATTAAAAAAACGGGGCCTGCGGCCAGTCAGGGTCAGCGCTCACTATATCCTATAATCATTGATTGGATCTGAGTTTTTTCCTTATAGAATGTCTTCTGGCGGATCCCAAACTCCAACCCTCACGAAACAATCTCGCAGGACCACCTCCACGTGTATCATATGGGGGAATGGGGGAAACATTTATTTGGTGAACTCAAACGACACGCAGCAGCTCTGGGACGCAGCGCTGAGAAGAAGATCGATGACCAGTGAGTCAATCTGTCACACCAATCCGCTCACTACCTGAATCAGACTAATTAAATTGCCCGCAGGTTTGCTGCCTTCACGCGATGGCGTAATTTGAATCATTTTGATCGAGTTACTAACATTACCTACAGTGACGGTAACAAACTTCGGGACATTTCCAAGGTATGGCACATTGATTTGACAGCTATATCTTCATTGACAGGACCACTTAAATTTGGATAGCAAATCTTATATACCGCCCAGAATGTACTTACGCGCACAGATGATGAAGCTGGTTACGCCCTTCTACGGTGCATAGCGAGTTATCTCCACATCGACATGTATATATCACTCGATGTGCACATGGAGAGCACAATCGAAGCAGGAAAAGCTGAGGTTCTGCAGTTCCAGACGCATTTAGAGGTATGTTATGTGGATTCTGTGTTTCACATCAATGTAGTATACTGACAATAGTATTGATTCAAACATGATTTAGGAGTACATCGCGATTATCGACGAGACTGATCCAGATGTGACCAAGAACTGGAACTTTCCCAAGATGCACGCCTCAAAGCACATATTTGATGACATCATCGCGAAAGGTGCTGCCCGCAACTTCAGCACTCGACCGAACGAGAAGCAGCACGGACCAATCAAGTGTTGGTATCTACGGCAGACCAATCGTAAGGATATTGCTAACCAGGTATGTCATCACCAACTCTGGAAGAAGTTTGCTTCCCATAAATAACTTAAACTTCGCATGTATCATAGATCCTTGAACTCGATCATAAGAGCTTTGTTGCCGAATTCATTCGCAGCCGTATTGTGTTTCTTGATGAGGAACGACATAAACTCACACTCTCACGGGAAGAACTTGAAGAGAACGACAACGACAACGACAACGACAACGACAACGACAACGACAACGACAACGACAACGACAACGACAACGACAACGACAACGACAACGACAACGACAACGACAATGACAACGACAACGACAACGACAACGAGCCATCTGAAGCTCACCTGCATATAGGTTCACCGCTTAGGAATCTTACTAGCCTAGCACAAGTGGAGGAAGAAAACAAGTCAAATCGCACCTTTGACCAGGCTCCTACCCACCCGCAGCTGAGAGGTTGAAGCGGACTGCTAGGGCATCACGTGTTCCAGCAAATTTCAAACCCAGCATAACTTTAATTCTCCAACCTCTCAGCAGCGGCTGGCGGATAACATTTGTAAACAGCGTCAGCCACAGCGGCAGAACGCTGCCGAAATGGTGCGGAGCGTATAAAAAATACATACGTCAAAGTAATATGTGTGATATACAAATTAAATACAATTGTTTAACCGCGGTTCAATTTTGCCGCATGCTGCCTTCCAATTCAGAAGCCCCTAGCTTCTGTGACTTACGAGCACTTGCTCTCGAGCGCTTCGGCAAGCGGCCATGTCTTTGGCAGTTGAAAGTGGCTAAAGCCTTTCTCCAGAAGGACCGTGATATAGTCTGCATTGCTGGCACATCCCTGGGCAAAACCATGTCATTTTGGTTGCCTCTACTCTGGAAGAAAGGCCTTCAAATTATTGTCACACCTTTGAATCAACTCGGAAAGCAAAACGTGGACTCACTTGCAAAAGCTGGTATGCAAAGTATATCAATTTCTGGAGAGACGGCGAGCTGGAGTAACTTTCGTGTGAGTAGTGGCTCTATACTTCAAAACAGACTGATTTACACCGCTATTGATTGTCAGGATATTGAAGACCTCAAGTACCTGGTCATCATAGTCAGCCCAGAACAACTGATGAAGCCAGGAGGAGAGTTTGAGAAGCTGTTGCGCAAACCTGAGTTTGCTGAGCAGATCATAGGCTTTGTCTTTGATGAAGCTCACTGCGTTACATCATGGGGTGAGTTCCGCCCAGAGTACAAGGAGTTGCAATGGTTACGCCACATCTTACCTTGTTATGTGCCTTTTATGATGGCATCCGCGACACTGGCACCCAGTGATCTTTCACATGCAAAACGGCTTCTTCATATGCGGACAGAAAATCTTGTAATGATCAAAACATCTATTGATCGTTTTAACATCAAGCTGTGTGTTAGGAAGATCAAACACACACTAGCATCATTCCAAGACCTGGGATTTCTCATTCCCGACGCGTGGAAGAACACCGATAGAAGTTCCGCGAGGTACTGTCCAGATTCTCTTAGATTGGTCACTGTCTTGTGGTTGATATAACGTGAATCATTTAGCAGCGTGATAATGAATTCCGATGGGGAGATCCCAACAATGTCAAAGGCTTCCAGAATTGCGTCGACTTGATCTGTTGTCTCCATTGAGTGGCGCGGTTAAACAATTGTATTTAATATATATATTACATGTATTACTTTGATGTATGTATTTTTTATACGCTCCGCACCATTTCGGCAGCGTTCTGCCGCTGTGGCTGACGCTGTTTACAAATGTTATCCGCCAGCCGCTGCTGAGAGGTTGGAGAATTAAAGTTATGCTGGGTTTGAAATTTGCTGGAACACGTGATGCCCTAGCAGTCCGCTTCAACCTCTCAGCTGCGGGTGGGTAGGAGCCTGACCTTTGACCAGTTCAGGAAGAAGCTCGCCACATTTCTGAATCACTTCCTGCCCTCCCACCACATACCATTACCAGACGGAATAAGGTGGTTGAAACTTTCAGCGCAAGACCAGGTGAGTTTTTTCACTCTGAAGTATTGATTGAATCTCCGACACTGCGTTTTTTTTTCGAAAGGTTCATGAACATCGCTATCTCAAAGTCCACTACGAGTCTACCGCTACCTGGAAATTGGCCACTGACTATCTGCGATGCAGTCCAAGTTTTCATGGCCATGAGCGTCGTGACTGCGCTCTCATCCGCACACAGGACAAGGATGGCCACGATAAATATATCTTCATCAAGTTATTATTCATGTTCAAGCATACTGTCGGCAGCCACACCTTAGATCTCGCTTTGGTTCTTCCCATGGATGCTTCACCACGTCGGCACCTCCTAGATCGAGACCTGCGACTAACTCGTCTGCGCGCACGGCCCGCAGCTTCATCTGAATTTATCACTCTTCACTCAATTATTCGCGGTGCTTTACTTGTCCCAGATTTCGACAACAATGGGGATTATTTTCTTGTCGACTATGTAGATACTGACATGTTTCTTCGCATCCAAAGGAAACTTATTTAGCTTGTCATCCCTTCTTCCAGCAGGAATCCTCGGGTCATCATCTCTTCGGTCTGCCTTCATACTCACATCAAAGGTCATCTGCGACGACAAGCCACCTGTCTTTTCGTCTCCGCTTTCATGCTCACACCAAAGGTCATCTGCAACGACAAGACCACCGTCTTTTCGTCTCCGCTTTCATCCTCGCATCAAAGGTCATCTGCGACAACCAGACCCCCGTCTTTTTGTCTCTGCTTTCATCCTTGCATCAAAGGTCATCTGCGACGACAAGGCCACCGTCTTTTTGTCTCCGCTTTCATACTCGCATCACAGGTCATCTGCGACGACAAGGCCACCGTCTTTTCGTCTCCACTTGCATCCTCGCATCAAAGGTCATCTGCGACAACCAGACCCCTGTCTTTTCGTCTCCGCTTTCATGCTCGCATCAAAGGTCATCTGCGACAACCAGACCCCCGTCCTTTCATCTCTGCTTTCATGCTTGCATCAAAGGCCATCTGCGACGACAGACCACCATCTTTTCGTCTCCGCTTTCATGCTCACATCAAAGGTCATCTGCGACGACAGGCCACCATCTTTTCGTCTCTGCTTTCATGCTCGCATCAAAGGTCATCTGCGACGACAAGATCACCGTCTTTTCATCTCCGCTTTCATGCTCGCATCAAAGGTCATCTGCGACGACAAGATCACCGTCTTTTCGTCTCCGCTTTCATGCTCGCATCAAAGGTCATCTGCGACAACCAGACCCCCGTCTTTTCGTCTCCGCTTTCATGCTCGCATCAAAGGTCATCTGCGACAACCAGACCCCCGTCCTTTCATCTCCACTTTCATCCTCGCATCAAAGGTCATCTGCGACAACCAGACCCCCGTCCTTTCATCTCCGCTTTCATGCTTGCATCAAAGGCCATCTACGACGACAGACCACAGTCTTTTCGTCTCCGCTTTCATGCTCGCATCAAAGGTCATCTGCGATGACAGGCCACCGTCTTTTCGTCTCCACTTTCATGCTCGCATCAAAGGTCATCTGTGACGACACTTATTCCAATGAATCCTGCCAGAGCATTGTTCCAGGATACAAGCTGCTTGCTCATCCAAGCTCTTCACCGCATGAAACTCTATGCCTCCATCACTTTCGTCACTCTCGCCCATTGAACATACCCTTTCTCACCACCCAGGGATCTTACATCAATACTACGTACTTTGCCCACCACCACCCTCATTCTCCTCTTCCGCCGTTCAGGGATCTGATGCACGAGGTCGGCTGTTTAATCTTTACTATGTGGACATGCAGCATGGTTATATTATGCTTCTGATAAGGGTATGTGGTCTTATTACATCAATAGTCTAAGGGTCTGGCACTACCCGAAAATCGCCGATATAAAGTGTGTGTGGCTGATTAAGATGTCCCCAGCTTGCTCTTCGCTACATTCTTTGGACTGCCATGCCTCAGCATGCTCAAGGCGAAGACTTTACTCAAGATCTTCAGAACATAGATAGCAGCTCCGTCGCTGACTCGACAGATTCCGACAGCGACAAGTCCAACGACGATTTGGACTTACTGCATTTTCGTACCGTAATTGCAGTACCTCCTCTCAATGCATCAACTGAAGATCTTCGCAAGGCAAGTATTTATGTTATGAATTCACGACAGTAGCTGACCAATTGTCTTCATCTCTAATATTAGGCACTTGAACTTGCGCAAAGGCTACTTCTAGACATGCGAGGAAAGTGCCGGGAGGCTCTGAAGAAGAACGCTCTCCTGGAGGCCACACTTTCAAAAGGTCGGAAGATGAAGCTCACTAACAAGGACCTTGCACTCGCCGCCAAGGAAGATACCATCAAGAACTATGGACGCAAGTTTTCCGTAACACATTGCCTCTGGGTCGAGACCGCCATTTTCCCCTTACACGCACCACCTCCTAGGATTGATCTTGCAAGCAAAGAGCGGTGGCTCTCTCCGATGTCAATACAAGATGGCGTCAAAGCCAAAGTATTTCTTTTTATTTCACCAGCAGACCACAACATGATGGCCCATAAGAACTTTGCTTCCCATGTGAGTACATCAATGTATAAATTGATCTCCAAATCACTCCTGCTGACGTCTTTCAAGTTTGTCAAAGGTGTCAATAGTGTCCGTGCCAAAATGGTTTCCGACGTCAAGTTATGTGCAGCCGCCATTTTCAATCTCGATGCAAAGTTCTTCATACGAGGACATGCACGGGATTCAGAGCCTGCATGCCGTGCCTTGCTTCTCAACCCTCAAGGCGCATACACAAAGTTCGCACCCATTCTCTTCCCTCATCCAGACCGGATCTCCCGAGATGACTTTCTCAAAACGTCAAAGCTCATTTATGTAGGCTCTTCTCCTTTCTAACTCGCACATTCTGAATAGCCTCAATAGGTCCTGAAAGCATCGCTTTTTGGCCGATCCTCACTGGCTGCCAATGCGCCTCCAACACCCAAAACCAAGGCTAAGATATGGGAGTTACGCACTGTCACTCCAGGCCTCATCGCAGCAGCAGCAGTTGTTGTATGTTCGTTAAATTTACACTGCCGAGCACTTATTGAACTAGGTTGCAGGCTATTTTCATTCTCTCTGGTGACAAAGAGCTAGTCGAGATAGGCAACAAATCCCGAATCTCATACAAGGAGTACCATAACTACTATCGTCAATCACTGATGACTGGCGGCGCCTGGGCAGATAGTGTTTACACCTTCTTCAACAATTCCCTTTTCGCTACTTCTTCCTCTGCAGCTACTCTCCTCGGCTCAGACTTAGGGGATGAGAATGGTCCGCATGATACCTGGGAACGGGATTTTGAGCACGCAATGGAAATGGGGAGTGATTTGCCAGAACTTGATGCTCCCCGAGCCGCATCGCCACTCACTGAAGACGATGCCCCACTATCAACTGTCCGTGCGGTCGAAGCACCTATTCTCGCACCTCAATCTATATCTGTGGCTATGCAAGGTCTTGCTGTGGCGGAAGACCGTGAGCTACCACCTACAGCTGCACTCGACGAAGGCTCACAGCCACCTGTAGGAATGCTTATCGATGAGCCTGATGCTCTCGTTCAGAAGCCTAGGCCCAAGCCCAAGCCAAGGCGCAAAACCAAGGCTGGCGCTGGTGCTGAGGATTTTTCAGGCACTGCAGATGAGGATCTGGCAGTGCGAAGGTCTGGCTGATCGAAGAAATAGCGGATTTTTGTTTCATTGACCCAACAATACTATGCTTACTATGATTGTGATTTTTGATGTTTCTAATACAGTAGTCCACCAAATTGATGCTCTGTGATAGTTCTGCGTCCTAATTCTAGGCTTCTCTGCTCCTAAGACTATCCTCCTTGAGTCGTCGCCTCGTACTCCATTGAACTTAGTGATATTATTATTAGTACAACAACAGCAACAAACATATTAATAATAATGATAATTGATAGTTGAAAAATTGTGTCGCACACTTCTTAATTATGTTCAACCACCTTCACAGCAGATGACAATGTTGTTTCTCTCATCAACTGAATTCTGAATCTCTCACCTGCTGTTGCATTGACAGCAGCAGGCAACCTAGGTATGTTTGTGTTGTCAATGGTTTTGATTGACTTTGACACACTGTCAGTATCGACGACAACGACAATACGACGACAACGGCACCCTTAGACTTGTCAATGAGCTCGACGGTACGTCGTTCACGTTATTAGTTCCCACTGACTTTGACATGATACTGAAAGCCTACTGGCCTTCGTCATTTCCATAGCTCAGCAACATTACCGTCGCTTACCGTCAAACATCTCTCCTCCCTTCCTTTGTGGAGGAAGGACGAAGAAGGCAAGACCATTTGCAATGCATAAGTTCTCATTTCTTGTCCCTTCCATATTTGTACTAATCTCTTACATAGATGCGGCCTCTACTATAAGCTCCACGGCTCCGCTCGGCCCATTAGTATGAAATCCGATATCATCTGCAAGCTGTACCTGGGCCCCTTGTTGGATCGTCTGACCCCACTCTCGTCGCTTACCGTCAGATGTCTCTCCTCCCTCATTCCTGGACCCCTTGTCGGATCATCTGACCCCACTCTCGTCTCCTTGAGCCGCTGTCTGCCTCCACTTCTGTCTCCTCGAGCATATGACACTGTTGGCCTCCACTCCTGTCTCCTCAAACACGTCACACTGTCTGCCTCCACTCCTGCTCCTCGAGCACACTGCTAAGAACGGTGAGGTGCATTCAGTCACAAACTCCTTCTCCGTGTCTTGTGTCTGTTCCGCTGTCCAAGGTTAGTATGATTGCTATATATCTGTGTTGTCTCCAACTGAACCCTCCCTGCTGGGATTACTATTTCTAGGAGATTATGATCGCAAAGGTGACCAGGATATTGATTGGAAACGAAACAGGAGAGATTGGATGGGATATGGGAATTATTGGAACGCAATTGAGAACAATTAGCATATTATTATTAGTCGCGCTATTATTATACATCTGGTAGTATCGCAATGATCCAAATTTGCTTGAAAGACTGCATACATAATTTTAAGACCTTGGAAGGCCACTTGTTGCTTGCAATGATATCCCAATTAGTGTATGTTCGAAATTTTGCCCTTGCATTGGAATGGTCTTGGGACCCACTTGCAAGACCCCCTATATCGCTTCCAAGCGGCTTCCAAATTTTTCGGGTTCTCTTCCAAGCGAGTCGTAATGCCGCCAGCAAATTGAGGCCTTCCAATCCATTTTAAGGCATGCCAACCAAAATTAGAATTTTCCGACACAAGCCGGGGCTTTCAGGCCAAGCCGGGCCCGCACATCACTACACATCTGCTCCTGTCCCTCCTGGCGGAATGAGCACTCGCGCCATGACTGTGTTTTTGTAAACAGACTCCAGTTTACCTGGCATGCAAGGCCTCGAGGTTGCCCGAGTTCACACTTTTTTCTCATTCAGCTACCGGGGTGATGTGTATCCCTGCGCTGTGATACGCTGGTTCGACAAAGTCGGCGATACTGCAGACAAAGACACGGGAATGTGGATCGTTCGTCCCGGAGGTGATGCAAATGATGTGCCCGAGCACGCTATCATTCACGTCGACGCTATCTATTGTGCTGCGCATCTTATTCCTGTATATGGCAGAGAGTTTTTGCCTCGTGGGCTCAAATATTATGACTCGTATGACGCGTTTCGAGCTTACTATGTGAATAAATATGCTGACCACCATGCGTTCGAGATTGCATTTTGACGTTACTTTGTTCAGCATAGCTACTGGTACACAATTTGAATATATGCTACCGTTTTCTCTCTGTACATGTATTATATCTCCTTTGCACATCAAACTCTCTTGGCCACTCTTTAGCGCCTTTGAGAAAATTCAAAAAGCTCGAGTTATAACTCCTTAGATTGATTTTCACACCTTGGCACTGGCGCAAAGGCGGGGAAAGTGGCATAATGAATCCGAGGTTTTACTGATGCGTCTGCGTGCTTCGGCCTCGTCTGTGGAGGCTGCCGCGCGTGCGGAGCATGAATGTACACCTGGGATGGGATGTTGGCGAGGTCTGCAAGCATCGCAGAGGAGGTAGAGCATCCTCCAGAGGTCAGGGGAGGGTAGCGAGGGTCGGCGAGGGATGCGAGGAGGTCCGGAATATCATGCAGAGGGTCTGGGGAGGGTAGGGAGGGTCGAGGGAGGCGCTACGGGAGGATTCCGGAGGAAGGAAGGCGTGTTATAATTAGAACATCGGAGAGGTTGGGTCTCTTAGACCATATAATCACAACATAATAATACTGTCTGAGAGACCTCTAATAGTCCCGAGAAGTGCTGCCTGAGGTGACTGCGGGCCACTTATCGAACGCACGGCCGAAACTCTGGACCATGAGGCGCTCAAGCGTTTATTCATCTCGACTCAGCAGACCAACTTGGAACTCTGCATGAAATATGCAGTCGAAAGGCAACTACCCAAAGCCCCATTTGTCGTGATGACAATTAACAACTGAAATCCTCTACAGGACGCTTGCAGGACTTGTCGACTCCACTCAGACGATCTCATCTCGCATATTCAGGTCGTCTAAGGATCATGACGTGGTAGTAGGCAAGCTAGGCGCATGGTTTCCAAACATTTGGGTGAGATTATAGAGATATATATATAAAACCCCTCTCATTGATGTTGGGTGGTTGCTTGTAGACAGTACGTCTTCTCTGCCATGCTGATCGAAGGTATTGCTGATCCATCGACAGACAGTAAGAGTGTTAACGTTCCGTAAACCTGATCAAGCCCTGCTCACAAATGGTATTGCCGATCCGTTGACAGCGAGTCAGTGTGTCGATAATCCGTTGAGCTCAACTCATACTGACGAAGACATTGCCAATCTGATTGAATAGGATGTTAGCCCGTTTCTCTTCAAGCTCGAGCATTGCTGACCGAAACCATCGCTTATTTGTCGACAGGATGTGAGCACATTAGACCTTCGTCGAGCTTTAATAGTGTTGACAAATGAAATTGATGATACCCATTACCAGCTTGTGAGTGTGTGCATGCATCGCTGAGCTCGAGTTTTGCTAATCAAAGTAATTTGTTGGCAGGATGTGAGTTTGTTCATCTTCTGTCAACGTAGAGCCTTGCTTACCGATGAGAATTGTTGACAGGTCGTGAGTGTGCTGATCGTCCGTCAGGCTCGAAGCTTGCTGATCGCAGATGTTTGCCTGGTCTCTCGATAGGATGTTAGTCTGTTCATTAACCGTCAAGCTGGAGCCTTACTGAATACCTATCAACGAAATTGCTCATCCATTGACAGGATGTGAGAATGTCTGTCTTCCCTCGAACTCAAGCCTTGCTCACCAGCGACCTTGCGCATCCGTTGACAGCGAGTAAGTGTCTTCATCTTCCGTCCACATCACGCCATGCTGACAGAAGATATCGCCCATCTTTTGCAAGGATGTGAGTGTATCGATTTCCCATCTACGTGTGGCGTTGCTCACCGGTGATATTGCGCATCACTTGACAGGAAGTGAGTGTGTCGCTCTTCCACGAACCCAAGCCTTCCTCACCAGTAGTATTGCCGATCCGCTCATAGGTTGTGAGTGTGTTCTATCCTCCACCGAGCTCCAGCCTTCTTAACCGGGGTTGCCCATCCATTTGACAGGTTGTAAGTGTACAAATATTCTATCTAGCTCGAGTTCTCCTGAACCGAAATATCGCTGATCTGTTGTCAGGATGTGAGTGTGTTCGTCCTCCATCGTCATCGAGCCTTGCTCACCCATGAGACTGCCAACCTGTTGACAGGCCGTGAGTGGTATCAATTGTCCATCAGCCTTGAGCCCTGATGACTGAATGATTTGCCAATTTGCTTACAGGTTGTGAGTGTATCCATCCCCCATCCCCATCGACCTTGAACCTTACTCACTAATAATATTGCCAATCTTTTGACAGCGAGTGAGTTTGTCGGTCCTCCGTAAAGCTCGAGCTTTACTGAATGACGTTATCGCCCTCCATTATAATAGGATGTGAGTGCATTGATCCTTCACCGAGCTTGAGCCTTCCTGACTAGAGGAATTGTTGATTTGTCGGCAGGACGTGAGTGTACTTATCCTCCAACAGCCTCGAGCCATGCTAACCGGAGGAAATTTCCAATCCTTCAATAGATTGTGAGTCTGTCATCTGCTGTTGACCTCGAACCACGCTAACTGATGCAACTGCTAACTTTCAGGGTGTGAGTATACTCGTCATCCGTCGACCTTGAGTTATGCTAACCGAAGCAATTACTGATCTGTTGTTAGGGTGTGAGTGTGGGCATCCTCCGTCGAGCTCGAGCCATGCTGACCGGTATTTTTCCTAACCTTTATAGCTAGTCAGTGTCCTGATCCTCCGTCGAGCTCGAACTTTGCTGACCGAAGAGATTGCTTATACGTTGACAGTTGGTCAGTGGTTTATCCTGCTTCGGCCTTGAGCCTTGCTGACTGAAACAATTACGACCGGTTTTCAGGGTATGAGTGTTTTCATCTGCTGTCAATATCGATCCGTACTGACTGGAGCAATTCGTGGTCTGTTCAGGGTGTAAGTGTCATCATCCTGTGTCGACTCCGAGCATTGTTGACCAACGTAATTGCTGATCTGTTACCAGGGTGTGAGTGCGGTCATCATTCATCGTCCTCGAGCCGTGCTGACGGACGTCATCCCTATTTTTTTATAGCTAGTTAGTACCTTAATCCTCTGTCGTGCTCGAGCGTTGCTGACCGAGGAGACTGCTAATCCGTTAATAGCTAGTCAGTGTCTCGATCTTTCGTCGACGTCACGCCTTGCTGATATTAGGCATTGCCCATGTCTACATTGCGCTAGTCCTTTGGCTCATCGACATTGGAGCAAATTGTTCAGCTCAGCTCTGGTGAATTATTAGGCAAAGATTAAAACGAGCCTGCTAATCATTCATTGACTAGCTGCTGTCATTATTTTCGAGCACTCTTTCCATCTCTGGGACCAGCGACGTTATCTTCAGGCCCAGCAAGATTCCGATCACCCTACTCGCATTGCTATCGAACTGTACATGTCGTCTCCGAGTGCAGTTGCTGTCAGGGATGCTCTGAGCACTGCCGTCCACAAATACCAAGCAAATTCCTCTCCTTGGAAGGCGAAGTTTAAGAACAGACATTTGGAAGGCTCTCAGAGGAAAGCAGAGTTGATCAACACCATTCTTGAACTTACTTTGCAGCATCGCCTGCGTATGTTGACTCTTATGATTGTAGCAGTCCCGCTGATGTTTTTGTCTGTAGCAAAACCTTCATGCTAGGTGATCCATCACTCCGTCGATGGTGTTCGGAGTTCAGCTGAGATGTTGACGGTGAATACAGGTGTCCGAGGTAGTTTCGGGAAGCGGATCTGGATCAAATGGTTGTACGATCATGCAATATGGCACCTTTTCTAGTCTGGTATATTAATACTCTATACGCGTTTGCATCACGTCTGCCGCTCTTAACGAATCCGATTGCAAATACATGTTGGTCAAGTATGTTCCGCAGACCAGGCCACTCCCCTGCCTTGCATAGGACAGAGAGGACAGGGAATAGTTGCCATAGTCTCCTTCGCGCGGAAGCATAGTTATTCCCCTTCTCTACTAGGTCTACGCCTCATCCACAGAATCCTCCGAGAGCCTCCATGAGTATATTTGTGTGATATGTAAATGTTTGTACCTTCAAATACCGGGAGCGCTCTGCTTCGAGTTCAATCGGCGTGTGCACCTCGCCGATCCATACTTCAGCAATTTCTGTCTTCTCTCCCGACCTGCTGAAAACCAACGGAGACGCCTGTTTGATATATTCAATTGGATAGATCATTCAGGTGAGAGATGAATACGAGAGATGTAGAGGATAGGGACTGGGCAGGTGTGAATTGGCCTTTCGTACGATGCGGACTCGAGTTACTCAGATCTAAGCTAGAGCTCAAACAGCGAAAAACGTGACTCTCATCTGCGGGAGATTTACAAGTGAGGTAAACTCTAGTCTCCCTACCAGGGCACTGCAGGCCATTTCAAAACGTTGTGCTGTGGTTACCGGCCAGGTTAATCCATATCCATCCGCTTGGTGAGACAAATAATAGCGATGCATCATCTCAAGTGCCAGTGTACCATACGGTTATATTACACAAAGTGCTAGACGAGTACAATTGGCAATTCAAGTTAGGCTGGGAGCAGACGAAAGGTGCATGTCGCAGAGGCGGCTGCATGACTGGCACCATCCGAAATCACACCTGTTTCTCATAGATCATTCTTCCCTGCTGCATGCAAGCGGAGTCACAACTTCGCCTTCGCCTCCCTGTCAAACTGCTCCACAGCACCCGCTTCAACACTTTCCCAGTCGGTGACTTTGGAATCTATTCAAAACAAAATCAATTCACGCCTTCCAATGAGAAGAAAAAGACCTACACTCTCCACAATACCTATGCCCCCCCAACCACTTGTACCGACTCAGCCGCTCTTGCACCCACGCATCAAGTTGTGCCACGACCTCTTTCTCCCCCAGAGATGCCCCTGCGTGGGACAGTACGACCCACGCACGCGGGATGCGTTCGTCCCATGTACGCCCGCCAGAAACGCCAGCGACAGACACATCAATTATGAGCTTGTCCGGGTGAGCAAGGAGCGTTTTTTTCGATTTCCACGGGAGAGACATGCATCCCTGAAATTTTGAGCGTGTCCTGTGAGGATGGGTCAGTACACATGAAACGAGTGATGTGTGAAGTAAGTGGTACAACTCACCTTGATGCGGTCCACGAAGCTACGAGAAGGCGTGTCAGCTTCGTATGGAGGGAAGAAGTACTCATTGCCGACTTACAAAAGCACCCCATCCTCGTCGATCCGTAGCTGATCTCCCG
>JABBWD010000168.1:0-41259 GCA_016628565.1 Suillus placidus
AATGGTCTGTTAGCCTCAAAGAGTTGTGCAACAGTAGGGTCAGGAAGATTTCCATGACACTGTTCATAATCACCCAGGCGATCTAGAATCAATTCAACTTACAGGAAATTAGCAGAAATATACATAAACAACTATCAGATACTCACTTTCGGTGTGATCATAAGATCCGATTGGCATGAACTCCCGAACCATAGCATGCAGGTCTTCATAGCCCATTTCCGTCTTGGGCAATTGATGTTCAATAATGGTTGAATTCGCTTGGGAGATGACATTAATAGAAAACATGACATGAGATGAATAAACATACAAGTCATGGGTGCCTCTGGTACAGCTGGACTGGCCGAATGAGGTTCAGGAGTCGAGTCACTAACTTGAAAAATGCCATGAAAAATGCACATGAGATGGGAGGAATAGACCCACCAGTCATTCCCAGTCAGAACCACACATGGCCTGGTACGACGACATCGGGTGAGATCGGACATCGTTAAACTGATCAGGAAAATCGCAGTCCACAATGTATCTGGTGAGAGGACACCACATATATTGTATGCGGAGAATGGGTCTCACCTGGTAGGATCAGTCGTTCTTCTAATTTATCAGATTGGGCCATAGCACACAGTGTAGTAGAAAACATTGCAATATTATTGAATCTGCTCAGCTCGGGATAGACAATACATTAGGTAGTAGTAGGTAGCGCTTGCGGAAATACAGGATGCGGGTGAACAATGCGAAAATAACTCGAAAACACGGTGAAAAAAGAGAGAAAAAATGATGCGCGTACGCTAGCGAAGGGGGCCGTTGACGATGAGGGCATCTGACGGTTTCTGCCATTGTCCAGCGCTCTCGAGTCGCTCAGCTTCCGCCTGGTATTCGTCTTTCTGGGCTGTCGAAAGAGCACACCAATAGGAATCGAACTCCTTCGTGGTGCCTTTCGTGTTCAGCTGCTTCAGCCACCTCAGAGCACACAGGTTCCTATGCAACTGAGGTAAGATCTTGTATTTCTTGTAGAGAAAGAATGTTGGACTCACCTGCCATTTTTCTTGGGGCCGGGGCGCATCTTCGAGCCTTTCGTACTTGTGGTGGGTGTAGGTGCGGCTGTGCTTGAGGTGAGGCCAGCGCTCGTGATGGTCGCGGCTGTGCTGACGCTGGCACTGGTACTAGGATCCACACGCGGGTGTAGTGGAGAATTTGAGTTGTCGAGGAGGGGTGGGGCCCGTGGGGGTGCCTTCGTTGTAAAAATATTTGCACTGTAAGAGATAGTATGATATGTCAGCTCAAAACTGTAGGTAAAATAAAAACTTACAGTGGATTCTTAAGAAACACGGGCATGTTTTCCTTGTTGTCGTGTCTGTGAGAAGGTGGCTGCGGGAGATATACACCATGCGGGGGAGATGAGTTGGGTTGCCGAGGACTTGGGGGCAAGATAAGTGGTAACACTGAGAGGTTCCGTAAAGGAGTGAAATTGTTTGAAGGTTCGGCGGGGATCTTGTTGTAAGGTGATATGGCATCCGAGTCTGTATCGTGGTCTGCGGCGGGAGAAGAAGTTCTGAACTCATCTGAAGTTTCTGTTGAACGAAGCCACTGTCAGTATTGATAAGGCTGAGCCGTAACAAAAATACCTTGAATCTCATCGTTGGATGAAAAGCTGGATATTGCGGAGTCTGTTGGGGTATCTGTTGCACATCCGATGTCTATCAATAGAAAATCGTTTACGCTAATAGCACATACCTTTCACGCGCTTAATCGAGCTTGTGTTGTCCGGCGAGTGAGCACGTTTCTTGCCTTTGTGCTTCAAAAGAGATTTTTTCTCCGGGTCCGGTAATACATCCATGTCGTCTTCGGAAGATGTCTCCTGCTTCGTTGCTTTCTTGTCAGAAGTTTTCCACGTCCAGTGCGTGCCATCGAAGTCCAGGTGATTTTTGCGCCAGTTTGGATAGTCGTTAGTGCAGAGTAGTTTGAGCTTCCAGCCATCTGAGTCGAGACGGAAAATTGGAATGTCATGTTCCATCATTTGACGAACAACAAGGTTGCCGGTTGAGCATAACCTTGCCCACGTGGATGGTGCAATATCCCTCACGACGAGTTCAGCCCATGCTGCACGGCAGCCCTCGCGGATAGCCTTTATCATTTTGGCTGTGATTGGTTGGCCACTCTCGTCTTCAAGAAATGGAACTGTCCCGCGCTGAGCTCGTTTGGCTGCTGGTGAGTCAAGCCATGCATCATAGTCGACACGATGCCAAAATCGGATGTTTGGATGAGATGTCGCATTAGGTCGAGGCTCATCGCGAGCCTTGATGGAGTTGATGTTGAAGTTGAAGGGATCGGTGTCGCTTGGGAGTTTGAGCACCTTGAGGAGGTCCTGAAATGACTGTCTAGTGATTTTCAGCGAAAAAGATTGTTGGATAAAAAAACAGTCAACCTGATCATGTCTCGTTCACCAGTTGTTCTGGTCAATTCAGTCTGTATGAACTTGCATTGAAGCTCAGCAGCATCCAACTGCTCCTGGATAAGCTGATGGTGGGATCCTGACATGTAATTTGATGGAGGGGGGCGCATATATGCACCATGCGCATGCATATATCCATCCTGCAAATGTTCTTAGCTTGCTGTATTAGTACCAATCCACACTCACGTCATAATGCATGTGCGAGCTTGAAGTTGGCTGAGAGAGATGATTCGGCTGTCTACTCAGAGACTCGTTTGAAGAGAGGGATTCGGAATCGCTGGATAGAAGGGCGGTAAGGGACATAGTGGTGGTCGGATGATAAGAGAACGTCCATATGATCATGTGTTAAACCATTTCGGCAAATTCCGATGTTTCTGATTTTCTCTAAGTCCCTTTGAGACATTGCTCGCTGCTCGTGTCTTCTCATGACTCCCCTACATTTTTTTAACATACCTTCTGAAGATGAGCTTGATGAATATCTTCAGCAGGATGTTAGGTATGGTTTACACACTATCTCTACTCATTTGTTTTGACTTGCTCGCCACTAGTAGTGCCAACACCAGTCAAAGCTTTGGAAGCAGCCCTCGATTAACAACTTCTGACAATTGTCTTCTTGACCCAGCCTTCTGGATTAATCACCCCACTCGGCTTCACACTATAAGACAACTACTCTGTGACTCTGGAAATGCAGAAGATGACTGGTTAGACGAGTTGTAAGTGAATCATGAGGTTAATTCAATTTTGCTGACTTTATATTGATTTAAAGGTTAGATGAACCGTTCATATGTCACTCTGATCGTGTCTGTACACCCACTCCTCAACCCAATCATGTCTGTACACCCACTCCTCAACCCAATCGTGTCCGCACACAGACCTCTAGCTCTATCACTGAGCCCGAATCAGAAGACATCATCCCAGTCGTATCTAATCACATTCACATTCATGTCTCAACTCCTCAACCCGATCATGTCTGCACACAGACATCTAGCTCTATCACTGAGCCCGAATCAGAGGACATCATCCCAGTCATATCTAATCACATTCACGTCCCCTCTCCTCAACCCAATCGTGTCCGTACGCTAACCTCTAGCTCTATCACCGAGCCCGAATCAGAGGACATCATCCCAGTCGTATCTAATCACATTCACATCCCCTCTCCTCAACCCAATCATGTCCGTACGCAAACCTCTAGCTCTATCACTGAGCCCGAATCAGATGGGATCCTGTCAAACATGATTAACCAGCCTGTTCTCAACCGTAACAGTTTCTTTGCAACTCCCAGTCCACCCCCACCAGGTTTGCTCTATTGGAAATATTTTACGCCAGAGGAAGAGGCAAAGTTTTATGACCGCTCTCGAACCAATGAAGCATTTTGTGAAATCCGTCAGAAAAAATATGAACTAGAGGTTTCTATGGGTAAATAGTCAGTAGTATTACTCATTGTCCAATCAATGTCATGTTCTCTTTGCCATCACTCAATTATATCCATGTTCTCCTCGTCGTCATCGTCTTCATCATCCTGAGCACCCAGTCCTTCGTATGGCACACCAAAGGTAGCAATGTCAAGCCCCGGTTTTTCAACAAGAAAAAACCTATTCTCTACCACTCCAGATGGTAATCTTGGTGTGTGGGGTACCATTCCAACTACAGCTTTGATAGACTTGATATTGACAACTCGAATGTCATCTTCAAGGTATGCACATGAGCTCACTGCTTGGAAGGAGAGATCAAGGAGGTCCGCGTCAGGTTGAGAATACATTACAACGATAGCAACATTCTTCCAGCTCCATATTGGTCCATCTTCGCCAACACCAGCCTCAGCTGCAAGCTGGGTGAAATACTGTACTTCGGCAAGTCGGATATCACCACCAAGAACTAGCTAAAGACAGGTGAGTAAAAAAAAACAAAAGATCTCAATGTATACCTTCACATTACGCGAAACACGTATAGGTCTCTCAGGTGGCCGCAAAGTCTCTCTCCATGCTGTTCGGACAATTTGTCCATTAGGCAGCCTCAAGCGAGCCCACCGGTGAATCTTGTGCGCCTCAAGACCAAGGTAGGCTTCAATGGCTATAGTTTCAGCTTGGGATGGATGAACGGCGTGATAATCTCGCTTCCGAAGGAGAACATAGCCGCTGCCAAGATCAATGGCGGTGCTAGGAATACCTCTTGGAGGTACGTCGAGTTCTGGAATCATGGCCTTCAGTGCATTTACCTGACAGCGGTGAACTCCCTCCCGTGAAAGATTTGCGTATGGGTTCGAAGGTTGACAAATCTCCTGGCCGAGATTTCCAACTGTACGTTCCATTGTCCATTGCGAATAACAAATAGGTGGGCCCTTTTGAAGAGTCTGTGTAACGAGGTGACTGACTTGGTGTACGCAAGGACGAGTGAAATGAAGGCGTTCGGCACGCCGCTCGTAATACAACAACTCGAACTCAACCTCCCATTCATTGAAGGCAGTATGAGCAGCTTGTAAGTCTGCGACGGATATGGAGTGCTGGTTGATAAGACGGAATGCGCGCACAACTCGACAGTAGTTACACCAGTATGGTTGGGGGAGAACGTTAAAGAGAAGCGCTGGCCCTAAGCCAAAAATGTATATCTGAAACTCCCAAGTCTTATATCCAGTATTGATTTTCTGGGCTGGATCTCGTGGCTTTCAATCGAATGAGCCCGGTAGGTACTGACCAGCAGCAGCTACAGCAGCTCCGTGGGCCTGCCACATATCAACATCTTTGAAGATAGCCCACGGCCATGTCGACGGATGATCGGGGGGAGTGTAATCAATCTTTCCCCTCCACAATGACAAGAAAAGATCAGCGAGCAGCTGAACTAGATGCATAATGTCAGGCGTGAGACAGTGTGGGACCCCCAGTGTGTGCTTGAGATCGAGACCAATCAAAAGGCTGGGCTTCGTCAAACCCGTCTCCTTCTTAAGCTTGCGGTACTGCGTCTCATTAGGTGCAGCCACAAGCCTCTCGAGATTTGCAGCATATTCAAGACTTGACCCCGACGAGGGGATGGTGTCGATGTCGATGTCGGGGTGTTCACTCCCGGGGGGATGATAATTATCTGGTAGGAGCAGTGCAGGATAATAGTGCGTACCTAACAAAACAGCAACTCCAATGATGAGAATTTATTTCATTATCAAATTAAATAGACACATACCCTTGCATCATCCCTGGATTCCACAATACACATGACACCCGTTTTTACCGCTGTGACCAACCATGCCGTCGAAATAAACAAGACCAGGTCCATCTGCAGTAGTAAAAATGAGATGGGGATAGGACGTGAATATGGTTCTTGTGGAGGCATTCCAGATGCGTAACTCTTCTGTAATGCGCTAAGATGATGCATTCCAGGGAAGATAAACGAATCGACGTTTTTTGGATTGTTTGGACCAGGTATAAAGCCACCAGGGAGGACGTATTTCTTCTGATATCGTTCTCCAGGAGCATGGTTCATCACGATCCAGATATATATCCAGCAATCAGATTGCTTACTTTCATACAACTGAGCCCCGTCCATTGAGATCATCAAGACGATGTCATCCTTCGCGATATCACCACGATCAACAGCGTGGATGTAGTCACTTCCCATGACAAAGTCATTGAACACACCAATCTGGCCTCCATTGTCACGTAGAAGATTAAACACGCGTTCCGTTTCGTTCTGAAGATAAGACATTTTTTCAGCGTGACTGGGATCCCGCCATAGTGCTTGGAGCTGAGCGCCCAGTGGAATTGTAACAAATTTGCGCAACGCAACCTTGGTCCGACCTCCACTAGTTCGCAGTTTGATAGGGTCATAACGATGATGACCGCAGACGGGGCAATTGTCGAGGTGAGAGAATGGCCCAGTGAAAGCTACACAAGACTCTGAACACATGTCGTGTTCGATAGACTCCACTCCAGTAAATTCAGCTATGAGGCGCTCTATCTGGTGGTAACTGGGTATCTCGTTCGCATCTCCAGCAAAACAATGTCCCGCAGATCTGCAGATGCGTTCATATGCATCTTGAGCGGAATGCTCGAGTGCAAAATACTCAGAAATCGCGAAGCGAATAGCTGGCTGATTGATCTCAAGGGGTGCCTGGTGAGGTTCGCGAAGACGGTGCAAAGCAGCAGCATTAAGGTTCGAACAAGGATCATCAAGGGAGGCATTTTGTAGACCACAAATAAATTCAATTGTATTTTTCATCTTGGGGAGTATTGCTAGAGTTGCGAGCCTGTTGACATCAATGGCAACACGCTGATGCTCTGGGAGAGCTTGGGCAGGTGGACGAGGGCCTGGAGATGGTGAACGCTGGGGGAAGTCTTCATTGGGTGGAGGAGGGTCCGGAGATGGTGAACGCCTAGGCAGAATATCTTCGTTGGGTGGAGGAGGGCCCGGAGATGGTGAACGCTGGGGGAAGTCTTCGTTGGGTGGAGGAGGGCCCGGAGATGGTGAACGCTGGACCAAAATGTCTTCGTTGGGTGGAGGAGGGCCCGGAGATGGCGAACGCTGGGGGAAAAAGTCTTCGTTGGGTGGAGGAGGGCCCAGAGATGGTGAACGCTGCAGGACATCGTCGATGTTGTCATGCTGACGTCCGGAAGGATTTAGACCAACTCACCTTGGCGATGGTATCATCTGGCGACTTTTTGCGATCAAGACGAGCCTCTCTCTTTCGATGAGCTTCTTCTCTAGCTTCTTGAGCAGCTCGTCTCACAATAGCCTGCTGAGCTTGTCTGCGACGTATACTGACAGGCAGAGAGGAAGAAGCTCCAGCTTCAGCCTGAGCAGGGTTTTTATTCATAGTACTGTAGATATAACTGTTAGCAGTGGACATGTAATGTAATCGCACTTACGATCTCTTGCGATAAATGCAAAAACGAGTGATGCAACGACAGTCGTGCACGCAAAATGTGGGGAGTCCAATATACGAAGACGCAGAAGTGCAATCACTTGCAAACGAACGCGTGCAAACTATGCACGAACAAACAACGTGCAATCATAGAATTTCACACAGATTTCCATTTCGCGGTCTACACCATATCTGACCTTATCGAGTATGTAGTAATTTTAAAATTCTCTTATCTCACCCGCTCTCAGCCTGCGCAGATTTCACTGGGAGTCATTGGTGAATCAGGTATAGCTGGAGCATTGTCAAACTCAATCACATCATCCTCGGGCCCAAGATACAAGTCCGGGTCATTGAATAAAGGCAGATCATCAGTCTGGGCTGGATGTGATTGATCTGGAAGTATGCAATGAATATGCACATATAGAATATGTACATTTGAATGGAGAAACATACCGGGAATTGCGTTCAACACATCCGGACCGCTTGATGATCCAGAATCAGAGTCTAACTCATCATCCGGCCCAAGGTATATAGCATCTAATTCATCTGAAAGATGTCTGGTCAATTGAATGATATTAGAAAAACAACACATACCTAAGGACATCCGGGACTCAGAGGAATCATCCACTTCCATTGAGTTGCATTCAGTGACCGGTGGTTCATGAAATCTGACTACAGGTTGAGAGCTCATGATGTCTGATCAACTGATCAACTGATTGATAACTGATAACTGAGAAGTTCATCACATGGCTGGTGCTTGCCGAAATTTGAACCATGACCAAACAAAGACAAACAATAAACAATTTTCAACATCGTCCAACTGTCTTTGTTTCTTCAAAACTTTATCAGTGATAACAGATTTCACCCTGATTTCAATGTTCTCAAAGCTCTGCAACTCAACTCAAATGTCTACTCCAGTCAACAACTCTTTGGCTGGCCTCAAGGAATCCACTGCTCAGCTTGTGGGCATCATTGCCGGGGCTCGGCACATTCTGGCTGGCACTGGCCAAGCCCATTTCGCTCTGACTGCACAGGTCACTACTCTGCTTGTAAGTTTCACTCAGATATTCCTTATACCACTGATTTCACATTATCCGGGTAGGGTCAGATCATCCATGCATATGAGAAAGGGGATTACATGCCTGGCATTGTGGCTTCCTGTTCGAAGGAGTTGATGAGGGTGCGTTTCATGACTCCCAGGGTGTGGCCCAACTGGCACAGCATCGGCCATGACGACCCCCGGGTGTCGAAACACGTGTGGCGCAACAAGGTTTGTGCCTGGGAGGCGTTGGGTGACAATTCCTGTGATCTGCATGTCATCCCTAATCCTTCTACTGGCCCACTGACTGTCGACCTTCCCTCTCCACCTATTCCTCCGTCCGCACCTGTCCTTCCCTCCCCACCCATCATTGCCGGGTCGTCCAGCCAGACAACATCCAAATTCCGGGACAAAGGGAAAGGTAAGGAGGTTGCTGTTGACGTTGAGCTGGAAGTCGAAGGGAGCAGAAAGCGAAAGTCTCCCATGATTTCAGGACACTCTTCCCAACCGCCGAAGTCGGTGATGAAGGGTCGCAAGTGCATTAAGTCAACTCAACCTGTCAAGTCGAAGCTGATTGTGGAGTCGGAAGATGATGAAGAAACAATTGTTCAGGTATGTCATCTGGTTCATTTTTTTCATGATCTTAATCTATTTCAGCCAATTTTGAGAGGAGTGCCAGAGGTCATCCTTCCCCCGCTCTCCACAATTCTTGTAAGGCAGCCCCAGTTGCCTCGTTCACCCGGTTCCCCCAAGAAACAATCATTTGGGCCTGCCTTAGTAAGTCTGATTGATTCGTCCGGAACTCGGATATATGCTCATGTGTGGACAGCTCACTGCTGGCAGTGGTCCAGAGGTCCCGGTGAGTCATTTACATTTGTCCGGAACTCATGGCATCATTCCCACTCATTCGCATGACATCAGAAAACTCCCATTAGTCGTCCGGAGGTTATGGTAAGTCAATATGTATCATTTGTCCGGAACTCGCATATATACTTATAATTTGTCAGGCAACCTCCAACAGTCGTCCGGAAGTCGTCCAGCCTGATGATGTATCCAGTGTCTCGGATGGTGGACCTCCGGCCATTCCCACATTCAATATTACCATTCCCAGCCCAGTGAGTACTCTATCTATTTGCAAATTGTCCATCAACTAACGGATCCCACAGAACAACCCCTGCCATTTTTGCGTCAAGGAAGACTGGCCCTGCACGACTCGTCTGGACAAGAGGACCAGCCAGCCCTGTTTATCTTGCATCCATTGCTCCACCAAGAAGATCAAATGTGTCCCTGCATCTGTTGGATCCCCGCCTAAATGCATTCGAGGGAAGTCTGCCACCCCACGGACGTGCTCCAAGACACCTACCACAGCTCCCTCCAAGGCTCCGGCTGCCTTGCAGTCAAGGGCACGAACTCGTAGTCAATCTCATGGCACATCCCGCACTCCAGCAATCCCTGCTGCAACTACACCCAAGGTGCAGTCACGTGGTCGCAGCAAGACCATCACTGTCGAGAAGACACCTGCACCTTCCCCTGCCCCTGCCCCTGCACCAGCTCGTAAGTCACCCGAATTGTTAATGACCAGCTGACCTTATTTTTTGCTTAGCTGTTCCATCTGCGAGCTATGCAGTGCCTCGTGCAGCACTCAATGTTCCCATTCCGGATCTTCATTCCATGACAATCATGATTTGGGATGCCGCAGCTCGCATCGCCATACTTGAGGCTCGTGTCAGGGAGCAGGATGGTAAGATTGATACCCTGCAATGCCTCCATGAGGGCCTCCGGTGCAAAGTGGTCGACCAGCACCCTTCATTTCCACTTCTGGACTCACCTGGTAATGCAACCCTTTTGCTTGATCAATCTCTTGACATCCTGTCCATGTCACCCCTTCCCTCCGCACTTCCTAACCTCATTAATCTGGGCATGGGAGTCATGGAACCCACCAACCTGAAAGTTGAAGATCAAACTGCCATGGTAGGACTCGTGTTTGAGCCTAGTGAAGTTCTGCCTGAGGGTCCACAGTTGTCCGGCGAAAATGTGGTTCCGGATGATCCGGTCAACCTTTTGGCAGAATACAACTCTGTTGATGAGGAGATGGATGTTGAGGTGAAGGATGAACCTTCTGGTGAGGAGGTTAAAATGGTGACATAATTGCTCAGTGATAGATGTACTTAGATCTTTTTCAATGCATGTTGGCTATGCCTCAATTGTCTTGTTGAATCACCAATTCCTGATACCCAGAACTCAAAATTGTAGATTACTTGATATTTGAGTAAATATTTTATTGACCCCCGAACCCATTGTGGACTGCCAGGACTCAGGGTTCGGGGGTCGGGGGTCGGGACTCGGCACTGAAAATTAGGGGGTATAGACAAAAATTGATTTACACATTTTTGAAAGATATCTTTTTCTTTACAGATATATGAAAGTTGATTGAAACATTTTTGAAAATTGTCTTGTGCATCTCAAATATTGAGTCCTGAGTCCTGAGTTCCAGGACTCGGGGTTCTGGGTTCGGGACTCGGCACTGAAAATTAGGGGGTATAGAAAAAATTGATTTACACATTTTTGAAAGACATCTTTTAAACATTTTTGAAAATTGTTTTGTGCATCTCAAATATCAAGTCCCGAGTTCCGAGTTCCGGGACTTGGGGTTCGGCACTCGGCACTTTGACAATTAGGGGGTATCAAAAAAATTTGATTTCCACATTTCTGAAAAGATATCTTTGTCCAGTCTCAAGATATCTTTCAGAAATGTGGAGATCAAATTTTTTTGATACCCCCTAATTTTCAAAGTGCCGAGTCCTGAACCCCGAGTCCTGGAACTTGGAACTTGGGACTCGGGACTCGATATTTGAGATGCACAAAACAATTTTCAAAAATGTTTAAAAGATGTCTTTCAAAAATGTGTAAATCAATTTTTGTCTATACCCCCTAATTTTCAGTGCCGAGTCCTGACCTTTGAATCAACTTTTCATATATCTGTAAATATTTTATTGACCCCTGAACCCTGACATTGTGGAGTGCCGGGACTCGGGGTTTGGGGTTCGGCACACAGCATTGAGAAAATTGGGGGTATCAAAAAATTTGATTGACACATTTTTGAAAGATATCTTTGTTCAGTCTCAAATATCGAGTCCCAAGTTCCAGTGTTCAGAACTCGGGGTTCAGGGCTCGGCACTTGGTGAAATTTCATGTTGATATCTTTGCAAGCTTTGGGCTTTGGGCTTCCGGACATCCGGAGTTCAGCTGATATCTGCTGTGAATCTCGAGTTTTGAGTTCTGGGTTTTGGGACTTGGCACCTGGCACTCAGCACTCGGGGTTCGGGGTTCAGCACTTAGTGAAAGGGCATTCGTGTATGGAGACTTGGTCACTTGTTTTGTGAGACATAGGATACATTTTACACCAGGGTTCAGGTGTGGGGTTTTTGGCTTCGGTACTCGATTATCTGTGAATGGCATGCATGGTCCATTCATGTTTTTGTGCTTACAGGTGTAGAGTTCAGTGGTCAATTGTAGGTATATGCACTCATAGTGTGCATGTATCCTACATGTTTGATTCACTGGTGACTACATCAGCTGTATGTCTTGATGAAATGTATCTAGGCTCACCCATATATGTACCTGTCTATCACTATGTAATATCCCCCATGTCGGCCCACCCATCTATGTAATACAACCCACATCGGCCCACACATCTATGTAATACATCCTATGTCGGCCCACCCATATATGTAATACTCCCCCACCTTGGCCCACCCGTCTATGTAATAAATATTTTACCACACCCTCGGCCCACCCGTATAAGTAATATTCCACCATGTCAGCCCACCCATCTATGTAATACAACCCACATCGGCCCACCCATCTATGTAATACATCCTACATTGGCCCACCCATATATGTAATAAATATTTTACCACACCCTTGACCCACCCGTATAAGTAATATTCCACCACGTCAGCCCACCCATCTATGTAATACTCCCAATGTAGGCCCACCTGTATATGTAATACACCCCACATCGGCCCACCCATCTATGTAATACACCCCCATCGGCCCACCCATCTATATAATAATATTTGCCTTACATCACTCTTCAGCCCGGCTGTCTATAATATCCTACTCCACATATTACCCAGATGGGCCCACCCATCTCCATGAATGATCATATTCCCCCGGCCCATCCGTCAACATCAAGGATATATATATCATTGGCATACATGGGCCCACCCATCTCCATCAGAAATAATATTCCTCCCGGCCCATCCATCATCATCGAGGATATACACAACATGGGCCCATGGTCCACTGGCCCGTATAATATGGAATTTGTCACTGAAGGGGCTCATAAATTAGAGGACAAGCCAGCACTTGAATTTGACTGGCTGGTATTGATCAATGGCAACAATAGTTTGAAGCACTGGAACTCCTCTATTTATGGCTCAAACCCATGCATTGATTCTTGCAAGGCACACTCTGATTATTAGCTTGATACCTGCAATGTAGACAGGTTCAAGGATGAAGTCAAAACACGAGAGGTAAGACAAGCCTCTCTTCATGCAATGATAGTCTGACTAAATGATGCAGAGGGATACAAATGACGATAATTGGGAGGACAAAATGATCGCAGCCGAAGGCACTACCCCAGCATTCAATTGTGTCAACTGATGGTGCAATGCTGGTCCAGAGACTCAAAAAAAAAATGTTTTCAGTGTTTGACAAATCTGGGATATTTATTGCAGCGTGCCATCATAGATTTGTCGTTCTAGCCTGCAACATGATATGGAGCAGGGAATTGTTAAGTTCTTTCTTAGCTCATCTTGACTAGCACTGAATTACAATAGAGTGAAATACCTGCTAGCCATAATTGACAAGCTCCTCACTGTATATGGGAAAAACGGCGGCTGTGCTTATGATATTGGATGTGCCTTTTCAAAGACACTGACCAACAGTTCTTTGTGTATGCGAGTGCACAAGTTAGACCTTCATCTCATGGTGGGCGTGTTTCACAGACACACCCATAATCGCAAGTGCCAGCTAGACTGGCATCCAATGTACATTCCCAGAACCGGACACACTGAACATTTCTCATTCTGGGACACTGACAAGTATTCCACCCTTAGTGAGTAAATGTTATTACTTAAGTCTTCCAACTTTATCACTGATTCTGTCAGGCAATTTCATTTGGAATCACTACTGCAAGGTGCTAAACTTTATTTAGATGCTTACTGCTAAGCTATGTCTCACTAATGAGGATCTTGTTCAATTTCTCAAAGACAAGCATGTTTATCTTGACGGATTGAAGCTGCCACCTGTCTGAGACCAACTCTGCATCCACTATGTTGAAGTTCTCGATGAGCTTGCTCAATGACAGTAAGTAAAGTTTGCATACTGTAATCATGGACCTGATATTTAACTAATTTAGTGCTGATTGGGACATGGCTCAGGAAGTCAGCAATAACACCCTGACTAGCATTCCCACCGGTAGTTTAGAGGAGATCCACAATGCCCTTGCCATCGCCCAGATTCATGTGGACTCTTCCTATGCGAAGTTACAGCATGCTGAAGGGCTTGTCGGACACATTGAGACTCAATTGGCTGTGGATCAGTGGTGGGAGATTGGTGGGCCAGAGTACCAATGTTTTAAGGAGGAGGCATCCCTGGGTAAGTACCACACTGCCCTAGATGAGCTTGAGCATCTCATGGTGATGAGGTTATTTGAACTTTCCAAACTCTCACTATCAGGCACAGGTAAGTTTATCTATGCTGAAATATCAACACTAACGAGTATTTTTTTTCTAGGGTACAAGCTATGCCAGCATCTAGGCAAGGCTCTACAATGTTGTTTAGATGCCATCTGTAATGCTATTAATTGCTACAACACACAGGCCACAGCCCTAAATCCACCCCATTCCAAGATCTCTTGGAAAGACATCGCTGATTATGGTTTTGTAGCTGAGTTTGATCTTCTGCAATATTCTCACAACAATATTTGAAGCAGTGCTTGGTCAAAGCCAGGACATCAAGAAGCAACCATTAAGTTCTTCAAACTTTGTCAAGTGTATGAAGAAATCACTAGACTCAATGTTGAAGTCCACTGCTTGCGCACTGCCATTCATGATGAAGACCATCATATGCTTACCATCATACAGAAACTTCAGGTTTCAGATCCCCACCTAGGCTGTGAGCTGCAACACCAACACCATTCATGTGCGGCTATCAATGCAATGCATTGCTACCACTTGGATCGCATTGAGAGTCTCACAGGTTTTTCTGGAGTCAGGGGTGTTGGTGTCCGCACTGATGTTGCTGACCATGGTATGTTTGAATAGCAGACTTGGATGTTATACTAATGTTTTCACAGGTCAACCAAACAATCTTGCAGATATCTTGCAAACCATTGATACTGTGGATACTGACATAGATGCTGTTGATCACAAAGATCTAAACATGGTGACAGAGGACATGGCTGATTATTTACAGTCAATTGTTGACTGACTTGGGCACCACCTACATACCGCAACTTGTACCTTTAGTTATCACTTCACAATGAATAAATTTGCCATAAATGCTTGCAATGGATGTGTGATACTGAAGATGTAGAACTACAGCACCATAATGTAGCATACAGTTGTAGCATACAGCAGTAAACCACAGCACCATAATGTAGCATACAATTGTAGATTATGATTGCAAACCATGGCACCATAATGTAGCATACAATTGTAGATTATGATTGCAAACCACGGCACCATAATGTAGCATACAATTGTAGATTATGATTGCAAACCACGGCGCCATAATGTAGCATACAGTTGCAGATTATGATTGCAAAGGATGTGTGATACTTGGCAGAGATTCTATATACTAGTAGGACTGAGATGTAGATTAGTAAACTATGGCACCATAATGTAACATACAGCTGTAGATTATCTGTAGAGCACTGGGTATTGTATTCAGGGGTCTTCACCCATCATACATCAACTTTGATTGGTCAAGCAATGCGAATGAGGCAAAGAGCGGTCCCTTACACCTAACGAGCTGCTTGATGCAGCCACCCAGGATGTATTTGATGCTGTCAGTCATTTCCTTGATTCTTTTTCAAAGCTTACAGCATTTTTCAGCTCACCATGCAAGACCATCTTAATGGTGGGATATCCCTTCTCATTCAATGCACTGGCAATGAACCTCCACTGAATCTCTCCCCCAAAGAAATTCCTATTGATGTCTATATCACACCACATGAGTTGTAGGAAATGCAGCAGTGAATTGGTGGAGATCTCACTGTCTTAGTACAGGCATTTGCACAAGAGTTTGTGGTGCCTCATTTGTAGTGTTTTGCTACCCACTGTGCCATTGAAAAGGTGAAACCCAGCAGGCACTGTAAGTACATTAAAATTTATTGTATTCTTCGCATTGCTAACACAAGGTAAAGTCCCTGCAACTCATATCAGCACTACCGGACCATGCTACATCCCTCCACCTATGGTTGCCACAGGAGCTCGAATCCAGTGCTCTGTGCAAGCCCCAGACAACTTTTCTACCAATCTGCAGTCCCCTCCCCTTCATTTGGACTCTGCTGCCATTTGTCATGGTGTGGAATTGTCTGCCGGATCTGCAAACCAAACTACACCATTGACACCACGCTTAGAGATGTGTCAACACTGACTGGCTGATGTATTCACCAAGGCTGTCCCACTTGTTGCAGCACCATCTTAGGGACAACTTGCTTGCAATCTGTCAATGGTTGGGCTGCCACTTATTAGTATTGGGCCATATACAGATGCTACACTCGATCGGTTGAAGTTGGGTGATGAGAATTTGCCGAAGCTCTGAACATTAGTAGCAGCAGTTCGCAGCAGCCAGTGGGAGGCAGTGTTCATGTCTCTGGCATGGGACTTGACTTATGAACAAGCTTCCATCTTGTCTAATGCCCTCCTCATGGACCTACAGGTAGGTATAAGGGGCATCAACCCTGAGGTCACCAAATTGAAGGTTAGTCATTCTCCATTCTTCACATTTTTTATATTAATATCTATCCATAGAATCAGTCATCAGTGCTTACCACCATTCTCAAGATCCTCAGCATTTTATTTTTTTCATGTGCACTTTACCTTTTTGGTTTATTGTTACTGTACTAGATCTCAGATGTTTCTGCCTTGTTTAGTATGGAATGATGTGATATTTGAGCCTAACCACAATGTTGACAGACTGAAAAATTCCTTCTTGGTGTGTTAAATAGCTGGACAAATGATTGCAGGTTGTTGACAATGGTTGCCCAGTTGTTCTTTGCCAACAAGCGCAGTTCAAATGCCAGACACATCCAGCCACCTGCCTGTCAACGTTCAAACATTGTGCTCAGTAAAGAAGCCTGTGCTGCTCTCAGACTCGAGCGACGCACCAAATATCTTTGATTCAAGGATGCATTAGATGACACATGGAAGCAGCTTGACAATGCTACCAAATTAATCCCAACTTCACACCATAAAAGTATCTGCCAAGTTCAAAATAATTTATACATAGGTCATGGCCTTCTCCGCTCAAAGCACTCTAAGGCCAATTTATGGAACATGTTCTGCTGGAAGAAAAACCAAGATAAAGAGAATAGTAAGTTTTTACTGTTATCGTGTTCTGTCATGCTCATGCATTGTTTTTTTTAGATAGCTATGGTAAAGTGGTTCTCCAAACACAAGTCCAAGAACACAAGTCCGAATACCTTGCGCTTTCAAATAAAGAACAAGTGGAACTTCTCACCATGTTCACTGAATGGAAAGAGACAAAGAAGACAGGTGTTCATGTCATGGCCAAGTCAAAAATCAACAATATCACACAAACCTTGAAGGCAGTGGAAAATGAGGCATGCATGTCCTTTGTTGAATCTGTCTCTGACATCTCCTCACACCTTCTAGCTCACAAGCCTCCATTGTTGTACAGGTGTGGAATCTATTCTATACACTACACGTGGTTCTACAGATGTTCCCCTCCAAGGTATTGTGTTTGCCACTGAAGGTGTTGACAACTGCATGGACACTGTCATGGGTATCAATAATCAAGACTTAGTCAGCAAAATGGAAGGCTTCGCCGTCTAGGGGATGAAAGGTTAGTGTCTTTGTTCTTATTGCTACATTGTTCTAATTATATTCAGGTTCTGCGAAAAACCACCAGAAGCATATCTCCAATAAACACGCAGAAATCTGTGACATCATCAACTGAAAGCTTTGCAATTTATTTTTTTTGCATTTACAACATTTTATTTATTTATTTCATTAATAGAGTATACTGGTGACACTGGTGCAAAAATGCCATAGACACATTACTTCTGCAATGTTGTTCAGTGGTACCAGGTTGTTGTGGAAGAATGGCTGGCCATTTACAAATCTTAGTCAAGTATCAAGTGTGCTTCCAGACCTCCAGATGCTTTGCAATAGGTGGGATGATGGTACGACATACTGGAGGTCCTTGAGTGACAAAGAATTCAAGAAACTCCATCTGGAGCATGAAGAGAAGCTCAAGAGTGGTGCAATAATTGATTGTCACCGCTGCACTCAATCTGACAAAGGGACAAAGCACCGCAGTGCAGTAACACCTGCAACAACTCATCACAAACAGTACAAGAGTTCTGAGACTATCAAGGACAGCAAGGATGAAGAGCCACCTGTTCCAGCTGTTTGCAATACAGAGTCAGCTGTTCATGGTGATGACTACATTCCCTTTGACTATGATAAAGTGTTGGCTGACTTAAATCAAATATTTAGCCCCACACCAATGTTGGAGTGAGGGAGGTCCACTTATACTTACATAGTGTCAAGTCATAGCTTTCATGTATTGCTTCACTCATTAATATCAGAATGGAGGTTGTGTGTCACAAACAACAATGATGTATTGTTGTGTACACAGTTCTTGAAGACTATGAATAATGTGCTTGTGTGGCCCTCTTGCTCGAAGTCTCAGTCCCTCTAAGCATTGTTGATGGTCTGCATGCTTGAGAAAGTGCCAAACTGATAGGATGGTGATGGTGGTAGTAGTTGTGTTTTAAAAATTGATATTTGAAATGAGGTGTCAGTGGGAACTGCAAGGTTGATGAAGTGAGAGGCAAGGAGGATGCACAGACCAGATGGCTTGATGGACAATATATGAATAGTGCGATCCCCAAGTGAGGATTCTGTAGGGGGAGGCAATTAGCTGAGACTGGGTGATAGTGAGCGCATGGACCAGGTGGACAAATGGGTATATAGTGCGATCCCCAAGTGGTGGTTCTGTCAGCATAGGCGACTAGCTGAGACAATATATGAATAGTGCAATCCCCAAGTGAGGATTCTGTAGGGGTAGGCAATTAGCTGAGACCAGGTTTGATAGTGGGCACACAGACCACTTGGGCAGTTGTTGTAGAGGGCAGTGGTAGGCAATAATGATGAGGTGGGAGGCAGATTGATGCAGGCAGCATTCTGGGGACACAGAGACCACTTGGTGCTGGGTGCAAGCATTGTAGAATGAGGTGGGAGGCAGCCTGCAGGATGTTGCAAGCTGGGGGCACACAGACCACTGAGGCACTGGGATTTGGGGTGAGGAAGGTGGGACAGATGTTGTAGGAGGTGGTGGTGGCCTGGGTGATGGCTACTGAGCTGTAGAAGTGGTGGCAGTGGCATGCAGTGTGCAGCAGTGCAGGGGGTAGGAGTAGAGAGGTGTGAGAACCTGCCAGATCAACCTGCTATGACCAAGATGGGCAATTTGCAGAAACTGCTGGAATCAGGCATGGGGCGGGATAAGGCGGGATACGTGCCAGCCTAGCTATAGGCTACAGTACAAAGGTATCAGAATATTTAGAGCATGATTTAGCACTGGTGTTGGGGTTTTACTGTTTTAAAGCTTAAATATAGTTGACAAGGCATGCTATTGCTAAGCCTAATAAGGCTTCCCAATTGGGCTATCCAGGTGTTCAATTCATCAATGGCTGTGACCCATGACAAACCTAGTGTTGTATCTCTACAGTATATGGATGCGTACAGGTGAGAAACTCAATAGTTCTTTCTCACAATGTTCTAGGAAAGGCCTTGATCAAGCCATTAAGAAATACAAATCACATTGTCAGTGCAGTCCTACATTGATGATGTGTTTCAGCATTCTCGTCAAGTAATTGCAGAGTTGGCATCAGATGCCACATACCAAAATAGGAAACTCCAACAAGCTCCGCTCAAAGTTCACTTTTGGCTGACAAAAATTTTGAAACTTGAGTTTTTTGAAAAAGTACTCTGATAAACTTATTATACTACTCTAGCATAGCCCATTTGTAATATTTTCAAGATGAAAGAAGTATTTCTGAAGGTGTAGATAGAATTAGAGTCTGTTCAGGAGCTGAAATCTGGCTAACTTTGATGCAAATTTGAAAGTTGAAAATATGTTTAAGTAAATATACTGCACTGCTGGTGAGTGTGACCTGATTGTGACACATCCTATCAATATCAGTCATGCCCCCAACCCAAAGCCCACCTTTCAGCATTCATCTACATAGTAGCACCACCATGAAAGGCAAGAAGAAGGCTGCCAAAAGCAAGGACTCATTGATATAACCGAAAGATCGATGCATCTGGTCCAAGACTGATGAAATGGCCTTGATCACGCACATCTCTACCCACTGAGCCAAAGCTGGGGACAGGATGAACTTTGACAGGACCTTCTGGGTCTCAGCTGCTGAAGCTGTGGCCTCTGTGCACACAGAAGGGTCTCACAGTGCTGCAAAGTCGTCAGAAGCTTGCTCAACAAAATGGTCACACATAAGTACTCAATATTGACTATTTATGAGTGGTACACTGATTTTTTTTGTTGTTAGCTCCACAAACTATACCAAGTCATCAACAAGATTGTACATTCCTCCAGCATAGCATATAGCCTCATGAACAGGGCCAATATTTCGGATGAATCAGAGACGATATGGGCTGATATCATCAAGGTATCATTCTATTTGCGTCTTCTCCCCCTCTCCCTGCACTACTAATAATTATTACAGAATAACCCTCAAGCAAAGGCCTTCAGATTGAAGGGCTGGCCACACTATGACATGATGCATGACATTCTGAAGACCCAGGCTCAAAGCACCTGGACTGGCTTCCATCCCAGCATAACACCAACAGCAATGCATTGACTCCTAGTGCTACTCCTAGCGCTAGTGACATCATCATGGCAATGCTGGAGAGTGTGCTTGATAAGGTTGAATTTGGGGATCATTCTGACTATGAGATGAATGATGTGCAAGGCTCAACACTCCCAAAACTTCCTGCCATCGCACCAGTACTGGCACAATGACCCTTCCTTGTTCCCTGTGCACCACCTTCACTTTTGATGCCCACTTCCTCAACAGCGGTGAAATGCAAAGCTGAGGATGATGATAGCTCATGTTACAATGCTCGTCCTCCGCACTCCTCAAAATCAAAGAAGAGTGTGGCATCTTCAAAATCTCAGCACCTCACCATGCCTCTTGCTTTGGAAGACTTGGGGGCAAGGTGGCAGATAGCATTGCTCAACCAATGTCCATGATTCAGGGTCATATGGCTGAGTCAGTCCCAACCCAGAAGCAGAGGGCTGTCCTCCAGGTGCAAGACAAGGACTTATCTGATGGTGAAGTTCTTACAATGATCAAGATCTTTCAATCAGACGTTACAGTTGCAGATTCTTATCTTGCCATTAGATGAGACAGTGTCCACAGATTGTTTCTTATAGATTACCTACAGGACTATGAGAAAGGAAAGGGGAGGGAGTGATGTAATGTGCTCATGTGCTGGATTGACCATTGGAAGCTTCATGCAAGCTAGAATTATTGTTGTCATACTTCCATACTTTGTTTGCTATTTGTATTAATTCCAATCCTTGCAATACTAGAGGTGGTACAACGAGAGATGGATACAATTGAATGAGAAATGATACAACTACTCTTCTACCGCCGGCAGTAATGGTTGCCCTCTACGAAGTCTTTCAGCAAGGTAATCCTCCCACATCAGCTGTGCAATTTGATCATGGTGTTCATGTGCATGGGTGCATGCAGCTTCAGTTGGAGGGCCATTGGCAAATGTGCCAGTGTAGTCAGGAGTGCTCCACTCATCTGACTCCACATGATGGTAGTCTAGGAAATCATTGGGGTCATGGATGCAGATGACATTCTGTAAGAAACACAATGCTGGAGGGATGCAAGATTGAATCTCTGAGTTATACTCAGGAGGAAGTCAAAGAATGCGGAAGCACTTCTTAAGGACACCAAAAATGTGCTCAATGACATTATGGAGCGATGCATGACATAGATTGAAGAGTTCCTCAGCAGTGCGATGTTACACTCAGTGCAAGAGTGTAAGGGGACTTGAATAACTATGTGAGGCCCTTGTTAAAGGACATTCATCGCACAGGGTCTGTAGCAGCAGCTCAGTGTTGGTATGATGACTGCAGCTATCGGCATAGTGGCATGGCAGGTGTCCACTGATGCGATCCTTCAAGGTAAGAGACTCTTAAGCTGACTAGGCGAAAGAGAAGTTTGGTTATGAAGGAAGAAGGTCGCTAGCCTTCTAAGTGGGTTTAAGATCAAGTAGATTCAAGTTAGAGAAGTACAAAGAGATGTCTGCATATTTATATGTAAGAGGGAGGTTTAAGGCAGGCTTGCCATATTAGTATGTGGGCAGAGGGGAACCAAGTCATAGTCCGAAGTAGGTAAGTGTGCAGTCAGGACGAGTCAGGATGAGTCATAGAAGAGCCAATAGAACTTCATAGAATGTGATAGAATGTACAGGAAGGAAACGAGTCATGTTCTGGTTGAATGGTAAGGGTATGGGGCAAGGCCATGAGGCCAGAAGTAATACAGCTGGAGATCAGTGAGAAAGGTAAAGGTAAAACAGATAAGGAAAAAGGATAATCAACCCAATGAGGTTGTGGATGATTCTCTGTGTATAGTTGTTATGATGGAAAGTGATTAAGAGGGGAAAAATGAATAAGGGCCCAACAACCAGATGTTCTTGTAACATGCAAGGCCTGGATAACACATAAGTAAAAGGGTGCAGTAAGTAGAGGATGTACATACAAGAGTTTCGCCTGACCCCATTCAGCAAGATGATAGTACACACCACGATAAGGCACAAGCAACTCATCACATGCCGCAAATCCAGCATCTGCCAGATAAAACTTGCCTGGAGGAATTGTGAAGTCGGTTAGATGAGCTACATGGTAGACACGAGTGCCTGCTGCAGACCCCTGAAATCCACTTAGCATGTAGGTGAACTGCATGTCAAAGTCACAGGCAGCAAGGCAATTTTGAGTTAAGTTGCCCTTGCTGTCACAAGCAGCTTGGCGGTCAGCAGCTGAGGGGTGATATGCAATGTGGGTCCCATCAATAGTGCCAATAACATCTGCAAAGTATGGATAGAACTTTGTAGACTTGAGGATTAATTGGAGAGTTGGAGCATCTGGATCAGGCAGCTGGACATAGGCAGGATAGATGGGGTGGGATGAAAATGCAATGAGAATTCATTTAAAATATCTAGAGAGAAATATTCAGTCAATATCATTAGGGGAGGGGATAGGAGTCACTTTGATATAGTATCATTAGAGCGTTGGAACCGTTCTCCAAGATGTCATACAGAAAGGCCAGTGACACATGTATACAGAAAGATAGAGAGTTGCTCCTCCAGGGTTACATTCTTCAAATCATCTACCCCACTTTCACAAAGAATGTTAAGTAATACAGTGAATACATGTTTGTGTACACCCAGCTCGCATTGGATGTGTTCAGGATGGCCATTGATAAGCTCATCAACCCAACTGATCCCCATTAACACAGATGTATGATATGGCTGCTTATTGTGATAGGTATGTGCATAGGAGTTGACAGCGTCGACTGCCAGATTGACAACTTCAGAGGTCAATATAATAATGGTTTGAAAGACACCTATGAGGGCTCAGAGATTCTTCTTATCAGTCTGCTCTACATCATGATTAACCCCCTCCTCTTCCTCATCTCCCTCGTCTCCCTTATCCCCTTCATCTGTGGTGTCAGAATCTTCAGTGACATGGGTAGAGTTGTCGTCCGCTTCATGGTGCCAAAGGTGAGGGAGCATTGTGGTATACGTATGACAATGGGCTGCAAGATCAATATCACTGAGCGTGACATTGGATTCCAGCTCCACATGGTCACACACTTAGGCTCTGAACGGACAGTGAAATTTGCACAGAATTTCGAAATTCAATAATCAACATTCGGATCATGTGATGCAACCACATGACTGTGACCAACATGTGACTTTGTAGTTTCCAGGACTGTGTCACACTGGGCCTGAGTGGGATTGATGATCAATAAGACTGATCTGCGCTGGGCTCTATGAGTCATCGTCAATACAACACCAGATCTGTCATTACTCACAGCCATGCCCTGCCTTCTATGCCCTCTGATACCTCGAGTGTGAGCTCTACATGCTCCCTCCATTCTCATGGATCGTTCACTTATAATCAACCAATGGGTTCACAACAAAGGGAACCTGCCACCAGTCACAGACCTGCAACACATTGGGATATCAAGCAGGAAAAGGCCTTTACTGCATTTCTTGTGACTTGCAAGTCCGAGGCTGGGGATACCATGAGCTTCAGGAACACTGTCTTCTCAGATGCCACCATTCATATCAACACCAAGTTCTCCAACCAAAAAGGCCCCCCAAAATCTCAATCCTCATGTAGATCAAAGTGGGCCACTGTAAGTTCAATTGCCAAGAATCTTGGCTGCACCAGCTCACATCATTACAGCTAAAGAAGAGCTACAATACTGTCAAGAACATCAAGACACTCTCTGGCTTCTCATGGAGTGATGAGAGTGGAATTTCCCTCACACCTGAGACCAGTGGCACCTAGGAGGCACATCTTAAGGTGAGACCACCAAAAATTTCCCCCCATGGGATGGTCTAACCACAGTCTGCTGCTTTTAGGTGCATCCTCAATCAGGACCATTTACATCCAAAGGATTCCCTCTCTTTAGTGATGTGGAAGAGTTGATGCCGACCGCTGCCAAAGGAAAGTTCATGCAACGTCAGCCCTACGCTAGGAAGTGAACCTCTGGTTCTTCATCCACCCTGTCAATGTTGCCCCTGCCAGCACACACCGGCACCATGATGCCCCCTCCGGCTACACCACCAGCATGCACTGGTGCCACACACTCCCCCTCTACCCCCAGCAGCTCAATGAACTTTGCGCATCTCGCTGCTGCTACTAATGACATCCAAACATCTCTCGCTGTGCCTACCGCTAGCCATATTTCCTCATCAGATCTAACGAGTGCCAGCCGGGGAAAACACAAACACAAAGCTATGCCAAGCGAAGGAGATCAACGGCAGAAGCATTCTCACCCCCCCTCAGTTGCTGTAAAGGCTCAGCAGGAGGGTAGTGCTGCCCTGACATCAATTGCTCAAATCCTTCCTCAAGTCATTAATAGCTTCGCAACATCATCCTCCTCCATCCAACAAGACCGTCCTCCTGCAACTTCCCTCGGCTCTGCAATTGCCTCTCTTGCCGAAATTGAAGGTTTGGGATTGGATGATGTGATGCTCCTCTCTGATTATTTGTCAGCAAATCCATCTGAGGCAGTGATATGTGCGGCCTTCACTGTACCATTGTGGAGGGCAACTTGGGCTCAAAGGAAGCTCGCAGCTATCCGTGGCAATCAGCAATGGTAGCTTACTCACTCGCACTTCACATAAGATGTACAATGTATCACAAATGTCAATATATATTTATGCAAGGGTTCTCTGCTAAGTAGTCAGCCCACATTGCAGCTGCGATTTCCTCATGGCAAGCATCAGCTCTTCTCTTCTCTGCAGCATTTGGCGGCCCTCCAGAGAGCTCCCCCCGAGCATCATTCCCCCGAACTTCATGAGCATGAGCTGCCCCATTTACATCATCAGCATGAGATATCTCTGGGATGTCAGCATCATAATCCTGGTAAAAAACCTCAGGGTCTTCTTCGCGAATGAAATTGTGCAAGGCGCACAGCGCCATAGGTATGAGTGCCTGGATCTCCATGTCGTATTCCGGTGGTATCTGCAAGATGTGCCACTGGCACTTCATCACCCCAAATATGCATTCAATCACATTGCACAGTGAGGAGTGAGGAGTGTCAAAGGTTGAAAAGTTCTTTTGCATTCTGCGGGCTCATATACATGTCAACAGCAGAGTAAATAATAAAAATAACAAACTAATGAATTAGCTGCAAGACGCCATTCATTTAGGTGATAACCCACACCCCTATAGGGGACCAGTAATGCATTGCATGTTCCAAATCCTGCGTCCACAAGAAGGTACCTGCCTTCAGGCATGCGCAAGTTGTGTTGATGTGCATCATTCCAAAGCGACGCATTGGCAGACAATCCATCCCACCTGCAAAGTGAAGAGATGAAGTGAAAATCAAAATCACATATAAAAAGGCAGTTCTGTGAGATATACCCCTTGTGATTACACATGAAGTTGTGGTCGATAAGTGATGCAAATGCCTGGATGTGGGTACCATCAACAGTGCCGATGCATTGATGAAACTGATGAAAGCGATAGTCATTAAGGATTGATGGAGGGACTGGGGAATTTGCTGTTGGAATTGGACTTGAGATGAGTAGAAGGGGTCATTGGAGAAGAATGACAGCATGAGCTTGAAATATCTAATCAAAATTTTGAGATTAGTACTGTTGCAGTGAGATGGGTTGTGATTACCTTGAAATTGTGTCAGGAGACCGCTGGAAGTACTCACCAACATGGCAAGTTGAGAGACCAGTGACACAGGTGTACAAGAATATAGCTAATTGTTCCTCAACTGAAACACCATTGTGATATTTCTCAAATCCATGTGTCCGTAAAACTTCAAGCAGCTCTTCAAACACCTGCAAATTGACACCCAGGTTGTGCCAAATCCAGTCTGGGTGGCCTGTCATGAGCTCGAGAACCCATGCTTGACCTGTCAAGGCAGATTCATGGTAAGGGATATTCTCGCGTACAGTTAGAAAGAGATTGTGATATAACACTGATATTTGAGCAACAAGGCAAGATATAAGCAGAATGAAGTGACACTGTCGGATTTCTTCCTGCTGTTGAACAGCATGCCATAGTTTTGTTGATCAGTGAAATGGTTAATATGTACAGGAATCATAGTGCAGCTAGTTTATCATACAGGTGGGGGGGGCTACTGATCTGCAATCAACGTTACTTTCTGTGACACTATGAAGCCACACGCTGATCGTGTGGTTGCATCACATGATCTGAATGTTGATTATTGAATTTCAAAATTCTGTGCGAATTTCACTGTCCATTCAGACCCTTACTTAAACATATTTTCAACTTTCAAACTTGTGTCAAAGTTAGCCAGATTTCAGCTGCCAAACAGACTCTTACAAGTTCTGATGTCGGTAGTTGCCACTTTTGAGTAACTTACACTGTAGTAATGTATAATCATAAGTCACCTGACCTGACTTATCATTCACGTCTTCTATAAAAACACTTCACAATATTCATTCCTGTCTCTGCATGACACCTTTCGTGCAGCTAAACCATCACTGACCCCTGACTGGTCCATATACCATCAATTCATGCAAGATTTCTATCATCAAATGGTACTCACAATGGGAATGTGCACTGAATATAATGCTGAAGGCCACCAAGCAATATATGGTATCATCACAAAAATTGCTCAACTGTGACATTACCCAATATGGACACGAGTGTGCCTCAAAACATGAGCAAATAATAACACATGATGTCATCCATGCCCCGACGTGACAGTTGAATGCAAGTAAGTAAATCAGAATGACACCCTAGCCCTTGTCATTATATCACAATGAGTATGAGTAGATAGTTCTTGTGTCTATATGATATATCATAGACATTAAAATATACAGACAATGTCATATAGATACTATAATGAAAGTTTTTGTGCAACAAAAAATGGAAATGAAAATTTGATGCGCCAGGCGTGCTATCGATCAAGAAGTGTCCTAAATACATCAAAGTGTGCCATATCCTTCATCTGCAAGTACATTGTCATCAAGCTCTTTGCCCTCATCAGCTACAACTTGATCCTCATCATCATGATCTTCTTCGTCACTCTCGCTGTCAGAATTGTTGGAGTCATCCTCAATAATTTCCCATTCCCATTCCTCTTCCTCTTCAGCTGCATCCAGCACATCAGCAGCAGCAGCTTCTTCATCTTCCGCTTCTTCAGCTCCATGTTCCTCAAGTTGGAGAATCTCATCATAGTGTCTGGTAGCTTGGTGGCCAATTCCACCACCATGGAACCTCATGAACATATCTCGATCTACAAATCTATATGTTGTGTAGATATGTCAGCTTATGTAGATAGAAATAGAATAAATAAAAATAGATGTGCACATATTAACATACTGAAAACGGCAGTCAGAATCAGGATCTTGAGGATTGATGTGATGTTGAAAACTTGGAATTGAATGAACCCCGCGAATGACCGAGTCCAGATCCAAAAATCCATGTGTGTCAGGACTGTCCAGATCAAATAATTCGAGGCGCTGGAATCATTTTGCCGCCCAACCTGCAGGCAGATTATCCCTTCTGAACCATTGGACGAACAAGCAGTCCATCTGAATTGGTTGAGAATACATCCTCGTGTCATCCTCACGGTATTCCACATTGATATGAAAAATGCCAATCACACGGGCATACCAGAATGGGTGAGTCTTCTCATCTTCATGGGAGAGAACCATTATGTCGGCTCAAGTTTGAGGGTTGATGGTGTCCTATTCGCGTTGTAAATCATATGTCATATAGTTCACGTGCAAAATGCTGTGGTGGTATATTTTGTTGTTAGTAAACAGAACTGAGCTTCGATCAGCATCAGTGAAGTCATGCTCATCTCCATCATATGCGAGATTGCAAAGCTGAGCAAGAAGATGATCCTTAAGTCACAGGATGAACTCCTAATACAATTAATGAAAGTGTGAAAATGAAAATCTAATGAAAACTTACCTCAATAGCAACATCACTCAAGTCTCCAACATTTCTGCACTCAATCAACCAGGATGTGATGTCATCATTTGCCCAGGCATGTTTGGCAATAGAATAGTGATTGGATGGAGACATTTGTGTGTGCTGTGGTCTCGGATTCCACTGTGCTGCAAGTGCAGCGATCACCTTCTCAATGAGGTGTTCTTGTGCTTCTTGAGAAGTCATGTTGGTGAGAGCTTGATCCTTTTTCTTGGCTGTGCAAGGGTACTGGTGCTTCGATCGACAATGCTCGAGTTCTCCCTGTCAGAAATTAAGTATTGAATGAAAAACATAATGAAAAGAAGACTTACCGGTTGTGTGGAATAGCTATCTGTAGTACCGACTTGCTGGATAGTATTTGGGTAGTCAGTGAGCATGTGGTATTTGTAGGTGTAAAGATTTAATGTCTTCACCTTCGGGTTTGCATTAGACTTGCCTTTCTGCAATGTGTTTGCAGATCCCATGTGTTTCAAAGCTAAGGCAGCTTCATGGCATCCACGTGCAGTATACTCACTAGGAAGTTCGGTTGTGTGGTAGTATGCACAAATAGTGCGTTGAAATTTGCGAACTGATTGACTGAGGATAATAGTTGCAGAGTCGAAAAATGGCAGAGTGTCGTCAGTATGTACATGAAGCTTCACATAAGTGTGCCAGGTAGCAAGGTCAAAGAGGAGGTCGAGAACAATTGTGTTATGATTTAGGGGGAGAAGTCCTTTGAATACAGGAATAGTGCACTAGAAATGAAAGGTGCATCAATTCATCATCAAATTTTGATGGAATCAATCTGACCTGTAATAGATCTTCTAAGTCACGGGCTGCGAGACGCTTCATTGCAGAAGCATTCTTGTGGAACTGTCTGATTGTTCCCCTGCCAAAAGTAGGAACTTGACGGTACCTGTATGTAGTCATCTAAGTGTTGTGCTGCTATTAAAATCACTATGACATACCTGGAAATGAGATCCTTGACTGCTGTACCACCCACAGCAAATAGAATGTGCATCAGGTGTATGAAAATTGCTTTCCACACACCAAGCTCAAACTCATGAAGTAAGTCGATGACAAACATTGAAAAAAAATTAAATATACATATATTTGAGGAACCGTGTAGAGAACATGTTCTGATATGAAGTAATAAGATATAAATATGAGATTCATGCACAGATTACTCACCTGAGTTGGAACTAGCAACTCCCCTTGCAAGATCTTCTTGATCCATTGTCCATTGATGCCAACGCTGTGCTGAAAAATGAGCTTGTGGGCTTTTTCAACTTTGCGATGATGTTGTTCATCATCAACATGCTGAGTTGCCTGGCAGTTCTCAAGATCAATCTTCATGCCCATCTTGGGGACGTCTTCTTTCTTAATCAGACAGTGGGGGCAAGGGCATTCACTGAGAAACTTGATGCATGCAAGCAGAATCCTACAAGAATAGACCTAAGATGAGATACGATCACAAGATTTAAGATTAAAATATGCACTTTTCAGGATAGTCTGCTGAGTAAGTAAAGAAGCGGGAAAAAACACATCGAGTGATCCCATCCCCGCATCGAATAATGATGCCATTTTTGTAGGCATCCATCAACTCTTCATCCAGTAGAAGTGCCCATATGGCTTGCATGAGTTCGTGCTTACAGTGAGTATAGACGTCACTGGATGATGCCTCATCAAAGAGACAGCCATAACAGTCTTGGAAGTCATCAGGAAGCTTAATATATTGTAATTAGCATAATCAAATTAATAGAATGCAAATGAAATGGAACATACATTTGGAATATATGCAACATGATGACATGTGGATGCTGTTGGCTTGCCTCATGTGTACTTGGATTGATTTCAAAAGCACAGATAGAAGGGCCAGAGCGATGCATCACCGAAACTAGCCAGGTGAGTGCCATCAGACCACATCATCAGCAAGGCAACAACTTGCTTGAGGTTATCACCTGGATCTCAGGGAAGCGCATTAATTTCCTCATGGGCTTCTAGAAAGGCTGGTGAGGAATATGCCTCGCTATAGACTTTGATGGTGCGATCATCAGAAATCTTCCATTGCTGATGGAAGGGTGTTAGATGAAAGGTGGACATAATAGTGTCCTCGAAGACAGATGTAATGACATCAGTGAGCAAGCAGTAATGAACGCTGGTAATCTCCAACTCTAGTGCATCTTCTTCTGATGCGAACTTAACCTTTTCTTTGGGGAAGCAGATTTTTACTGAAGAGCTGCGCCAGCCATTTTCCACACGAAATGGATTGGATCAGTCTTTGAGGTACTCCTTTATGAGCCTCTTCTCCCGCACATCGTCAAAAATCTGCATGTCTTCTCTTTTGTATTGATCATGATTGAGAAACTCCCTAGTGAGGCATTTCATTTCAGCACTCGACTTAGAGTTTGCGCTGGAATACTGCCAACACATCAGAAGCCCTGTGGTCAGGCTGCTAAATGGGGAGAATATATCCTCCAGTCGGATTTCTTGGGAGGGAAGCCCGGGAACAATCTGAGATTGCGACAATTGAGAATTACCCCAAGTTTCAAAGGTTGGGGCATCAGCAATCACATACAGGCCTTCATTTGTGGTGGGTATGAGGGTGGGTTTTTGTCCATGGATGCAGAAAAGACCCAGTGAATCCGGTGGAGTCTGGTAAGGGATGAGTATGGCTGGTGGTTGGGGAGTTCATTGATGAGGTCAGTTGGGAGGACTATCTGGAGGAGGAGGTAAATGTGGGAGATTGGTGGGTCCAGCTGGCAGATAGTCTGCATAATGAGTGGGCATGCGGATTTGTCAGCTGGAATGAGCAGAAATGATGATGGGATCGTCAGGGATTGGTGGGTGGTGCACTGGCATCAGTAGAAGCTCCAGCAGTATTTTCATCCTATTAGTGTGTAAATTAGACATACCGATCATTCAATAAAAAATGACTTACTTCATGCATGAGATCATGATCGACCCAATGATCATTGTCAACATCTATCTGGTCTTCAGACTTAGTCGACAAGCATTGCAGTTCTGCCTTCTGTTGAGGAAGATGCGTTGGGAGGCGTGACATGTCTTCTTTTCTTCTTCTGGCACATTGCTTCTCCAGACGGCGCTGCTGTTTATAGATGTCAGCATCAAGACTCTTACTGGCATCACACCAAGACTCATGATTGCTCAGGCTTTCTGAGTGGTGAAAGCCTTTGAACACCCAAGGCAGGTGAGGCCGTCCATGGGATGCACACTCAGATCCCAACATGAATACAAACTTTAGATTATATATTGCATCATAGCTAATAACAAATTCAAGGACTTAGCAGTAATAGGTAGTAGTGAGCCTGCTTCCTGCAACTCTTCTCCAAATGAACACAACTCCCTGCCTAAGTCCTTGCCTGCACCATTGTGCATGGCCCTGATATCAGCACCTGCATGGTATGTTAACATCCTCAAGCAATTATAGATGCACCTATACCAGTCTGGATGAAGCCATCAGTGCTTCTGGTGCCATATAGAGTGGTTGGCAGTGCACGACCATAATTGTGGACTCGGATATGAAGTAGAGATATGTTTGACTTAGAGATTGAGCAGATACAAGGTGGCTCACGTGATTCAGAGATTGAAATTTGCCTTTGTTGATCAGATTCTGATCAAACAACTTCTTCATACTGATATCATTGCATCACATCTTAAGCATAGCCACACAAATGTCATTCCAGATCCCCCTCAGCTTCAGAGAGCGACACCAGCAGCAATTCTTCTATTTCCTCAATGGAACACTTGCAACCTCGCCCTAAGAATCATCTAAAAAATGCGGGCGCAACCTGATAAGGTGAGTGAGAAGTTAAGTAAGTTTTCTATTCAAATTCTTTGCGCCAAGATCACTGATATAATCTATCAGGAAAACTAAGATCTCAAAGAGAACAACAACTCCGAATTCGAAGTTCAAGAGGAGTATCTCGCAGCAGCACTGCCATGGCACGTTGCGTCGATCTGTTTTGCAATGGGAGAAACTCCTAAGGGTAGGTCTACTCCTACAGCAAGAGCAGGCCGGAGAATGGAGAATTGGAAGAGTCAGAGGCCGATCGTGAATCCCGTCAGAAAAGGCTTGCGAGTCTGTAAGTCCGAATTTTCATTTGCAAAGTCTATACTAAGATGTCCTTTTTTTTAAAGTTCAACCAATACCCTCATCGTACAAGTGCAACTATCAGCAGTTGCTTCAACTGGCTCCGGGACTTCGATCACTTATGTGATCGAGCTAAGTCCAAGGAACTCACTCTGATTGCACGCAAGGTGAGTATATGCTGCTTATATGCGCATATATTGTGTGCTGACATACTAAATAGATGAACTGTCATCAGTGGGACGTTCAGATGAGCAACTCGTTTGAAGGTCCAAATTGGACACTATGCTGGCGCCCGAACCTTTGAAAGAAGGTTTGAAGCCTACCATCTACAATGGTGGCTCACTATCCAGGGCGCATATGGGCATCAATCACCCTGTGCTCGCTTCTTTCCTATGTCCTATTTCCGCACTTGCGATTTCAACCGAGATCCCATTTTGTAAGTACTTGATTTGTAATATTTTCGATCACCTCATGTTCTCTTACTTAGGGCCCGGAAATGGATGGAGATCGGACGGATTCGTATGACCTCGATCGACTTTCCACTTTCCTATGGGCCGGAAATCCTCCTGGCAGTAGGTACAATGAGGACATGATGAGTGAGGGCCTATTCCAGGGTTATTTCCTCGAGCGTGTAAGTGTTTCAATTGATTATATGCGTATATCTTACTAACATTTTGAATTACTAGATTATGCGGCATATTTTACAGGTCCTTCCACTGCTTTAGGTGATGACTCGTGCTACACATTCGTGCAATGCGTCCCTCCATGATATGACTACTGTCGAGGCGGAGCATATAGCATACCTGTGTTCAGGCAAGTTTTCATTTATTTATTGTTTTACTTGTTGTTCTGACGATTTTTTAACATATGATACTAGGCACGCTTTGCGATCAGTAATAAAAACAAATGGGCCGAAGCCGACGCGAGTTCAACAATCAGGCCTTTTACTACAACATAATCGACTTTATTTGAGTGCGAGGATCAGATTGGGCACAGGGACTTCTTAAATGGTGGAACAAGTAAGTTTTTCTGTTCCATTATTTTAACTAACTATCTATTTATATCAAGGGCATTATTCAAGAATGAGAATGGACGCGAGGGCGGAGGCCATAACCAACGACAATGTATCCGGTCATCTTCAGCTCCAGTCAATGGCCTGGCCAAGATGCACGCGCAGATGGCCAACCGCGCCAATGCTGCCAAACGACCTGCAACACCCTCCTAACCCAATCCCAACTCCACCTCAAAGTTCTGTCACACCGGACCCACCACCAATCATGCATTCTCCCACTCCTGGCCCCTCTCCCCAAAGTCCCTGCAACCAGTGAACTGACGCCGAACGAAGCCCTGTCAAACAACGACGACTCGACATGTCAGTGCTATCAAAAAAGGGAAGAAGAAAATGCCAAAGGCCCGAGGTAAGACTAAGCGCCCCATCATGCAGGAATCCGAGGACGACGGACGATGACAACCAGCCAAGCCAACCAAAGGTCGCCCCTGGGCCAAATGTGTCGCACCGCAGGAAATAAATGTCAGTATGTGTTCATCTTGCCTTATTTTTATGATGTCACTCATATGATCAAATTTTCATTTCCGTCTACTAGTACTAGGAGCTTCCTTTGGATCACGGAAGAACTTCAACTCTTACTCTCGTTCTGGACTCGATCGTGTTTGAAATCGGACTTTACTTCATTGTCATCGGCCATTATCTTGCACTGGGACTTTCGCTATCGTGCCTCCGCTGTGTCTGATATTACTTTGCCACTGTTTCATTTTTTTCTCATTCAGTCATATCCCACTAGTGCACCAGGTTCCTTACTTTACACCGCCTTAAGTACATTGTATTCCCTCAATATATTCAATATCAGTGACTGACTGACTATATCTGTGTGATTTACAAATGTATTGATAGTCTACTTGAGATAATGGTATCTAGGGCTTGAACACGTCATAGACGAGCAGTCCATTGGAAACTTCAGGTTCCAAGTCTGCTCAGATATACTAGACCCTAACCCTGACATTATTGATAGCGTTGACACCGCATACATACTATGTATGGTAATGTCGGAATTGAACAAATTTTGTGATGCAGATCCGATACAGCTCTGGTGAGGCTGGTGCGAATTCGAAGGATCTTCGAGGTGTGAAACTGGTCAGTCAGTGTTAGTATATAACTTACTTTGCATAGAATTTCGTGTCAGTCAAGTTCGAGTCATGTTCACCTTACCACCAAAATCCATCCCACTCTCTTCCCACCAACAGTACATCTTCCTACTCACCTTGCATATGTCGAGTGGTTTACACCATTCCCCGCCAGCTCCAGACCACAATAGCGGACTATATAAACTCTCGATCCTGCATGGTGGGGACACCATGCTATATTGTGTCAGTTGCTGAATCGAGCGCAGTGTCATCTTATACTGAGGTTTGGTGTCATGGCCCCACGAGAGTGGACGAGTGAAACAGTGCTCGAGGACTGTGACACCTTCTGGTTGAACTCGTACATAGATAGACATACTTTTTCAATGTTTAGATAATTCTCAAAACTCTCGCTATGTTAGAAAAAATCTCGTCTAACATTATCATCTTTAGCAACTTGTTCATAAACAGCCGTGATTGTGCTAATGTTACGATTTTATGTGAATTCTGCCTAATTTGCTTGGGAAGGTTTTCCTGATGGAGAAAGTGGTGATGGGTCACCTAAGTCGAATGGATGGGGGAGAGGCTATATAGTCTAGCTCAGAAACACCTGCGGGTCATCGGCGTTACCCTCGGAGACATTTCCAATGTCTAAGACAATTACTCCTGTAGCGAGGTGATCGACTCGATCGTAAGGTATTTTAAACAGCTGTTGAAAAATACTCGACTTTTCAACCGAAAGTTCTTATGTATAGTTTTTATCAAGTTATTAAGTTTTACAGAATACTTCGCCTAACAATAATGATATCAAGCCATCTACAAGCTACGGATATACTGTTTTAATGGCGGCTTGCTTTAGTAAGACCACTCAATGGATCTTGCGAATATGGCAGGCACGAGGCTTTTGTGATTGGGGTGTTGACCACGGATTGATAACGCTCGGCTTTTATACCAAACATCGACCATTTCCACCCGTCTTCTGCTAAAGTCCACCACGCTCTCAGAGTCCGTGCTACTCACCCATCATGTCATTTTCTGCAGTGGGATCAACCTTGCAGCTCACCACACACGAAACACAAGCACTCAAGTCTCTGCCAGTGACAACCCGAGTCGGATCTCTTATCATACCAATTCGTTCCGTTACTAACATGCCCTCAAGATCACTGCAAAGAAGGCTCTACAGGGTTCTACCATAGATCTCGCAAGGCTGGTTGATCTTATCCCGATCAGCAATGCTTCCCGTTTTTGTTGCTTGGCGCCCATTTTTCACGCAGCACTTAATTCAGTTCAAGTACCAAACTACATCAATACCAAGACCATTCCTGCCATCATGCGCGCAAAGTGGGCTGTCATGGGATTGGTGAAGATTTCCACGGTCGCCCCTTTAGCTCCTGATAGTGGGGACGACACCGCGACAATGTATATTGTGAGGAGATGGGACGAAATATACCCGTGGATGCGGTTCTTTGCTCGAAACTGCCTCCCTCCTCCTTATGATGTCTCAGTTGCTCCTCCGCGCCCCGATCTTTGCAATGTGTTCGATGCTGCAAAAATGTGTATCAGTCCGCTCACAATCATCTGCACCAGATCAGAAGAAGGGCGTCACATGCTCCGTTCTTCTATTTCTGTCCAGCACTTTATCGCACAGCTATGGATATTGGTTGGAAACATTAGGGGAGATGTACTCCCAGGCGACCCTGGAACTACAAACGACGGCCTTGTTCCCATGATCCGGACGTCTTTTGCGCTAAACTATGTGTGCGTATCTGAAACTGAAGATCCAGACAAAATCACCCTTCCGTTATCGAATTATATACATGCTGCCGGAGGGGTAAAGCCTGTTGTCGTCACCCTTCTCAAATACATTCGTCGGATTACCAGAGATGCTACTGCTGTACCAGAACCTCGATCGTGGACAGCATGCGATCCGAGCGTAAAACAACTTCATCTCTACACTGTCGGTCTCAACTATTCTTTCCAGTTTCTCCAGACCATCAGCCGCCAAGACGCTTCATGCCGCGCACAACTTATCCGCCGAGGTTCAATTCGCACGGTGGTGGACGCGATCACTCAGATCTCGCCAAGGATATTGGTGCAAGCAAACAAGGAATTGGATTTTCATCCAGATATGGGACTCGCGGAGAGACAGAACGTTCTATGGTCGGGCTACTCGTACATCGCATCTGCTATTCGCGATGCAGATGACGGAGTAACATGTGTATGTCAGGCAATCGATGCTGGCCTCCTTCAAACTTTGGCCAAGGCAGTCGTCTGCCCGGCTCACGCCAACAGTCGCGATCACCCACCCCGTGGCCGCATGGGTGACATAGAGTTGCTCTTCCTTCTCGCCACATTTTTCATATACCACAGGGTCGTTGGATCTATTTTCCGACACTGGTTTCTCGTGCAAAATGCTCCTATGGAAAAACGAGAGATACGCGACCAAGGGTTGGGGATTGCTCTCGAACTCGTCCTCACATCTACTGCCGATGCTATGAAACATCGCAATGTAGAGCCTATAAACTTCCATGAATACAGGTGCAGTGGTCCGGGAGTACGCTGATCATCTCTAGTGGTGTCATCGCATGGTTACTGATATGTGTGCCAGTGTCCGATGCGCTCATCCAAGTTCGTCAGCAAGAAGCGTCGGTGCTCAGGCTGCTTGATATCAATCTATTGCTCAGAGAAATGCCAAAGGACGGCTTGGCGCAATGGACACAAAAAGTGGTGTCCAGTTCTGAGGTGCACCGTAGGTAAGTTCTCCTCAGTCCTCGTCTCACGCTTCTCGATCGAATCGCCACCAGGGCCATGGGGCTCACGCGATATCCGCACAAGTCTTCAAGTCATCGCAGGCTTCGAAACCAGTAGCATTCGAGAATGGCCAAAGACGTGGAAACGCGCGTTCGTGAAGCACAGCAGCAATTCCCTGCATTCAGCGACAAACTCGTGCTCATGCTCGACATGACTGTGTATCCGCCGAAGAGCCACGTGCTCCCCGTGCACAAGCTTGAGCGGTTTCCTGGGGAGGACCCTATATGGCCAGAGATTGCTGATGAGATTCGCCAACGAAGCGACTCGCCACCGAAAGGATATGTTTTCGGTGGTCAAGGTCCACCTGGGGAACTCGAGTTATACGCTGTTCAGCCCGAGCACGGCGTTGCATATGGCATTTGAGGGCCAGTATTTTCCGCACCATGAGGCGTATGATTCTGCAGATGAAGATGGAATCGATGATTGGAAAACGCTCAACGACGAGGGCTTGGATTACTATGATTCAGAGTCGTCGGATGATAAGTTGTCATGATGTTTGACGGTCCTTGTGCTATGCCTAGTGGCCTTTGTTGACTATGCATACCCTTGCTTTACTCTGTACAGGACACATGCAATACCAATCTTGTGGGTTAGTGGTGGAATCGATCGATCTGCGCTTCACTTGACTCTGGACATGGTGTCCAGGCGACGTCCATGGTTGAGCCTCTTACTAATCTGCACACGATAAACAAGTACAGAGGCAACATTGACTATGACTGAATTTTCTATCCTTCCACAAATTCCAGGATGTCTTCGTCGGGTACCCTGGCTCGTTCCTGCACCGTATGCAGGAAGTATGTTACGGTATTGCAAGTCTTGATAGGTTCTCCGTTCAGCTCACCTTCAGCTGACACTAATTCCTCATTCAATCCAGTTTCCCACCAACACCCATGCACCCACCTATGCCACTCCCTCGCCGCGTGCCCTTGTGACCTCATCTCCTGAGTCCTATCATTGCTCCCAAACATCATCAACTGCCAAAATCAACTCGAGACTCGGAAGCGCGAACACATGCAGGCCGAGGTCACGTATTATGAGGACCTGACGGCTTTTCTGAAGTTTTGTGAGGGTGGATTAATGGTAGGTATGTGTGATTAGTGAAGACTCTGCAGAGTAAGTGGTTACTACGATTTGCTGAGGCACGTTCTCACTTTGTCTGCGTTCTAGTTTTGTCGTTTCTGACACGCGCACGCAACACTTGCTGCACATGGTATCCTCCCGACGGACGTAACTATTCGCGCATAATGTAAGTTCGCGTCGTCTCTCAGTCCTGTCAATGGTTTATTTTTGCGATGCTGATATACTAACCATACGCGTGTCTCGCAGCTAGCTACCTTATGGGCATACAGGTGCGCAAGTTCTAATGTCTTGACCATCTTGACCAAGAGCGCGATCTCTTGTTCACCTCCTAGAGGTCCCAAAGATTATTTAAGAGAGTGGAAGTACAATGAGACAAAGTGTAGGTTTCCTGATGTGATCTCAGCACTCACTGATGGATTTGGGGTATTAAAAAGGTGCCTGCGAATACAACATGCACTCCCACGGGCCACCGTCCCTCCTCTCTGAGTTATTCTCGACCATATGCCTTGCTCATTTGCATGAGTATGATCAGCTCATATTTGTCAACGCGAGATTTGATGGCTCCGGCTTTCAATTTTGGAGACAGATATTAAATCTGGACATAATGTTGTGCAGTAAAGCAGCACGACAGATGTGTTGTGATATGGCCCAATGGGAGACACTCAAACACTTCGAACAAGATCCAAAAAGGCCCAGGAGTCCAATGTTGGCTGGTTCTACACAGCACTGGTTGGACCTGCATGCATGGAGTAGAAGCATCAAAGAGGATGAGAAGGATCAATCATCAAGTTGGCGAGACGATACCTTGGAAGTACGTAGATATCTGTACAAACAGTAACTGGTGCGAAACAGTCCGCAAAAGAGACGAGAGGCAAGAGCAGAAATTATCGAGCAACAGAGTTTCACGATGACCTCATGACTGATGCGAGGTAGGACAACCACAACTAAAAAACATTCCGCAGCACCTAACTTCATAAGAAACATCTCCTGTCCCACTACCTGCGCCTTGTGTTTCTGTCGGTCGTCCCTGAGACACTTGTGTCCCCCGCACAGCCTGAGGTTGACCTGCTTGCGTCGAACTCCCGGCTTCGTTGCCATTCGTGAGTTGCATAGCTGCAGCCGCTTCTGCGCGGGCCACTTCTGCTGCACTGGGAGGGGAAACAAAAATTCTCTGCAAATGTATTTATTTCAATGATATCAAAAAGGAGGGATGGGAGCCACTCACATTTTTCTTGCGACCGGCAGCTACTTCAACAGTGGGTATAGAGCTTCCTCCTGGAAATAAGTTGAAATTCCAACGCCGGGGCTCGAGCGGTATTGATTGTGGCGCATTTGGAGGTTGAGCGCTGAAACGCAGCGAGTCAAAAAATTTGCGCCAACGAAGTTTAGACGATGGGCTCGCTGTGGGATGAGGCGTGGGGTTGGTATCAGCGTCCCAGAAGTCTTTGCCCTGTAATAGTGTCAGACTGGCAAGAGCTCCAGAATGAGAACAGCACTGACATATTTCGCCCTGATGGGCTGCTGCTTGGAGACCTGACTAGCCTGCAAGATCTAACGAGACGAATGAGCAAAGGATTAAGGTGTTCACAACTGATTATCGCACAGCATCTCTCGATCGAACTGGACGTCCCTGGTAAAGCAGTGAGATACAACGCGAAAGGGAAGCACAGCCGACTTGCCTTGAGCTTCGCATTGGGTTGTGCATTGCTCTCATCCGCATTCTGAACGACAACCAAAACCCGCTTAGAAAAGACAATGACAATGAATAAACACACTCACATGATCACGGCCTGTATGTTTGAGCGCTGCCTCCAGGCTCCATACATATATCTTTGCATTTAATCCACTACTGACGATATGTTTTCCATCAGGGGAAATAACGACAGCCAAGACTTCATCGTCGTGCAAGAGCGGGTCACCGACTGGCTGATTCGTCTTGAGGTCCCAGATGTGAGCTGAGTAGTCACTTGATGCGCTGACAAGATGGCTTTCATCAGGGGAAAGACAGAGGGAGTTGACGATATTGGTATGACCCTGGAAAACAATGAGCTCCTCCCCATCAATCGATCGCCATTTTCGGATGGTGTTATCGTATGACGCGGAGAATATGTGTGCGCCGTCCTTGGACCAACACAATGACATGACATCGCCGTCATGGCCCTTGATCTCCTTCAGCAGCTCACCGTCCTTTGACCATACGCAGATAACCATGTCCTCCGCGCCGCTCGTGAATCTGTCGCCTTGTGGAGAATATCTGAGAGCATAAATTCTCCCATGGCGGCCGGCCTCTATCGGTGGTGCTATTTGTCGGCCAGTATCCGGGTTCCATCGTCGTATGGTGCCGTCATGCGATCCACTTGCTATCTCTTGGGCATTGGGAGCCCAATCAATGCACCCCACTGCACCCCCATGCCCCTCCCACGGGTCGCCGATCACGCTGCCCTTCTTGATGTTCCACAGCTGTAGCCTGCCATCTCCACTTCCACTCACGACCATTGATTCATCCGGAGACATCGCAATTGACACTACCTCTCCTCCGTCACTAGTCCAAGGCCCCCCCACTGGCTTCCCATCTCGTTTCCACTGACAAATTGAACCATCGCGTGATGCGCTCAGTATATGCAACTGGTGCCCCAGCAAGCAAGGCTCCAGATGACTTCGGAATGACCCTCGATGACGCGCTCCGGCGTCAAGCTTCCTGTGGACGTTCTGGCGTTGGTTTCTTCCACGAGGTGGTCCTGGTATTGTGATTGACGAAGTAGGACCGACCGAGTGGTGAGATGTGCCAT
>JABBWD010000169.1:0-41194 GCA_016628565.1 Suillus placidus
AGCGAGTCGGTAGCTGTGAATCGTTGTTCCATTTCATCTTGACTTGCGTGATGGCGATGTGACCCCTTGGTTGCTTCACTGTCCGGGCTGCCTTTACTTTCGACTTCATGCTTGTTCGGAAAATGCCTCCGGATGCTGCGAGGCATGTGATGAGATTTAACGCCACGCTCCTCGTGCTCCTCGGTCGGGCGTGTCCAACGGTTCGGCTTGAAGCGCCTGAGGATTGCAAATTAGATAGCGAGTCATTGCAAAGGAATTCGAGATACATACACCCGATGTTCGTCAAGAGACATTGCGTGACGGAAGTATCTGATATTGTTGTTCGCCGTCGTAAAGGGCAATCGTTTAGGAATGATCCTACCGAACTAACGGTATCCCTATTCATAAAATGAAGTTTAATGGCTTACACCAAACCAGCGCCGCGAACCTACCAAACACCAACAAATTCGATCTCCACGTTAATGGAGAAAGCCTTCTTGAATGCATTGCTTTGTCTCCAGCCTTCGTCATCATCACGGCTGTACATACTGTATGCAAAAGGAACCTGTTGATGGTTGCAGCGAGGTAGAAGCCCAACTTTGTGAATCCTGCAAGTATAATATGTTGGAACTATGGCCGACAAGGATCCGGGAAAACTTACATTCCAGCAAGCGCGCGCGCCGTATACGCGCCTCTTGAAAAGCCGAAGATGCAAATTTATCACCAGCACGATCTGCAAAAGTCAAGATTAGTCGCATCACCCGCGGAGCGCGTTCTGACTTACAATTCTCCATGAGAAACTCGTATCCTCCTATTTGAAATCAGTAGCCGAAGATGGAAGGAGTATAATTATGACGAACCCATCACATGGGCGTTGAGATGATTCCCAATCATCATGTCAACAGTCTTGGAAATTTTAGCCATCATGGGTGTAGCCGTCTCCGGGATACAGTATGTTCCTATGCCGGCCTATGGCATGCCACAGGTAAGCCGAGTTCAGGTCCAAAATTTATTTCATATTACCTGGTAATATACCATCTGCAAATTGGGATCATCCTTGACGAGCATACTGAATAGCTGGACAATGTTCGAATTCTGAATGGCCAGTTAGATCCGAAGAACTCTCTTGAGGAACAGAAACTGTAACACACATCAGAACTAAACTGTTCACCAAGGCTGATCAACTATTAAGCGCTATTAGAGAACGAAGTGCGCTGACCTGGTCACCAGTTCCATCACTCAACAGCACAGTCAGCCAATGATCAAAGCGCTTTATCTAAAACGACCTACAAACACAACACCACCGTCCTGTTGGTATGTGCAGGAGGTAGAATTGCATCAGACTGATGCAATGGATCTTGCCCGCTGGAAAATGAAGAAGTAACATTTGTAATTTCAGGATAGTCATTGAGCAATAGTGGAGCTGGTTGTGGCTTCTGCTGCAACAATGGAGTCTGCATGTTTTGTTCCATGATTGAAGGGGAGGGATACCAGCCTGTCTAGAGACCTTGCCTGACGTCTGGTGGCTTTTTAAGAGCCGGAAAGGCCCACATCAAGGCGTATATTCCTGGTATGTAAAGCTTCCGTGGATCATTCCACGATCTGACTAGCTAAGTTCCTGCTTGTCGCCTGAACCGAATAACGTCCTGCCAGTCTCCCCGATGGTTGCCGGTTCCGAGCAAGCGCGCGCGTCTGACATCGCCGTAGTTGTTGACGCGGCAAACGGCCGCCGGATATTCTTCAAGTCCTTGAATGGAAGTTGCTAGTGCCAGATATCATAGTATATGGCCACTATGATCATTGACAAGATGTAAGGCTGAGTTTCAGCGCAGCACAGGTGCAAAATTAAATTTGCTTCCTAATAAGTAAGTTCCCTTATAACCGGTTTATCTCACATAAGGAATTTACTCCCCTTCGTCTTATAGAGAAAGCCGACTCCCGAGCTGGAGGCCTATCGACAACTAGAACATTGCCACATATCCAAGGAAGGTGCTTCGAAGTTTCGATGCACAACGATATGACATAGTCTCGGTAACTGCGGCATTCAGTTATCCACATGAATGCATGACGTCGCGAAGCTTGTAGACTACTAGTAGTACTCGAGCTGAGTCTCGTCACGTCCATGATATAATAATAACCTGCCACTAGAAGATTTCTCACCTAACCGCCATGGAAGTAACCTCATTGAAGCCTATTACGTTCACTCGATTTGCACGTGCCCCTCGGGTGGCATCGTGGTCTACCAGTGCCAATCATATCCTCGAACAAACAAACAGCGGCTGGACGCCCTCAAGCCTTCCGAATAACGCAGCAAGTTGGAAATGATGTTGGCATCAAATCTGAACGGTAATTACAGAAGGCGTGATATCCAGCTTAGAGCGACAAGTGCGCGGTCCAGAGTAAGCACAAAACTTGTTTCTCGCATTGATCGGATATGCGGCGGGAAGCTCAAGGACCATGATGCACCAAGATAAGTCATATTACCTGATTCATACGATAGCACTGCCGAAGCCATATCAAAATGGTTAGCTCAAGCGCCGTATTACTATCTCAGCGACCGGTATGAAGATTGCAACAAAATCTTTCACAGGATATATGCCAGTCGGCGCCCACTCACACAGATAGCGCGCCGATACATGAGCGCATGGATCAGGCTTCTAGCGCGATGGGTGGGGCACTAGTACCTAACCTCAGGACAATAGCCTCGATTCTTTCCACGTTTTCTTAGCAGTACTATTAGGACAAGTTAGGCTGATCCAAATGCATGCGCGATAGATTTTGCTCCAAGTGTTACTCACTCAATATTAAAGTCTCCGCGTGTATTTGGACAAGCGGTGTGACGCGAAAACTGAAAACGAAATAACGGGTGCAGAACCAAGCGCTGAACTAAAACGAATGACAGGCCTAGCATGCCCATTATTAGTTGTATACAAGAGCAATGATTTTTGAGAATTCGACTCGGAGGCCCGCACCTTGGGATATGTATATAAGCCATGGTCAGAGAGGGTATACAAGCCTGTCGGCCATCGCAGATGGGCAGAGTGATAGGGTTTCATCATAACGACAAGAATAGTACTTGATTCAGGGCATTCTGTTGTGAGACTCAGCTTGCATCCGACATGCCAGTCGCAATACACTGGCAGTGCTCAGGGGCAGCTACTAGATCTGCGCACAAGTTCAAAAAAGTAATCCCTTAATACCAAGAGACTCGCCTTAATTTCAATCCCCATGCACGCATCCTATACTCCAGGGATCCAACTCACTTAATGGTTCCGCCTTGGAATGTCCTGGCATTCGGGAGCCCTGTGGTGAACAAGCGTGCATCCGAGTCAGCTTGATATTATGACAAGAAAAAGTATCTCATACGTGCTCAAACGTTGTGAAAGTTTGGGCCTACTCAATTGATTTGTTCCATATCAAACAGGGCACGAGGTTTATAGCAGGCGAATCAAACCGTGATATCTGCACTTGAAAAAAAGTCCCGGGCGATCATGAAGGTAGCACACATGTGGTTAGATTTTTAAACAACAACAGTGACGAGTCGCGGCAGTTCAGCGCTGCCGAGGGCTATGTTCAAAGATGTGCTTAGTCATTCAAACGCAGACGCGCTCCTATTCGTGGTTTCTTTTTGCGTACGTACTAGTATCATCGCAATGACCAGGACAACAGAGTCGAAGAATGGCGAGCAGAAGGAAAGGAAGAAACCTGGCAGAGTACCCACGTCTTGTGCAGAGTGCAGGAGGTGTGTTTTTAATTTCGCTCAATCAAGTTAGACGACATGTTTGACGAACCCAAAATTTGTGATCCATCGCTCGTGTCCTTTGTTGGATCAGACTCAAACTTCGCTGTGATCGCAAGGTCTGTGGTTCTGTTCTTTAAGATGTCTTGCTGACTTAGTTGTCGTGTAGGTTCCATGCGAGACCTGCGTAAAACGTGGCTGTGCCGCAATATGTCCTAGCGGTTTGCTCTTTCCGTGATTTATAAGATCTTGCAAGCCTCAAACATATTCAGGATCATTGACAGCGGGAAAGGGCAATCGGTATGCGGTCCTTCTGTTTCCTCTCTCACCGTTCTGAGGCATGTACAGCCTTGTTCTCGCAAATACAGGGGAGTTACACAACAAAATTGAAGTCATGTCAGCGCGGATACGTGAACTTGAGGAAACGGTTCGCCAAATGCACTCTGAATCATCTGATCAACCGCATCCGCTGCTGTCAGACGCCATTACAGTCATTTCAAATGATAGTCCAGAATCCAGCTCAAGCAGCAACTTTCCAGAACAACAGCCCCAACCTTCGAATAAGGTTGATGCTGATTCTGTCATAGATGCATTTGGTGACGCTCATTGAAGTTCATGGTCGATGCACGTAGCTAAGTTTGGTTATAGGCACGCTCACCATTGGCACTCGTGGAGAAACCATTTTTATGGGCGGCACCGCCCGTTCAGAAGTAAGTCCTATATTCAGAAGTAATGAATACCCGCTGAACATCCTGGCAGTATCTTATTCAGGTGGGGTTCGTCGTGATTGCTTTGCGACATTTGTGTGAATCCTCTTTTAGCCACCTCTAAAACAACAACCGAAGCCTCCTTTTTCTGAAACCTTTCCCCGACTTTCGAAACAGATCCTCGATGCATGGTTGCCTGGTTCTGACAGTGCCCCGTTTGATAATGGCCTTTGGAAACCTGTTTATTCATATCTGCCCCCATTATCAGAGGCGGTCCGCCTTAGTGAGATTTACCTTGAATGGGGTAAAGTCTTGTACGTTCATGTACTCGTGACGAGATGCTGTCTAACCACTTCTTCCAGGTGGACTCCCCTGACACGATCGGAACTTTTCGATAATATCCTTGGAAGTGTCTATCGTGCGAAGTATGCTTCTTCTGCTTCTTCCTTGTTGTGCTCCTAAGCAGGTTTCCCCAACAGTTGTTACGAGGGAATACCTGGTTCTCATGATCTCTCGCTCCTGTTCAGCATATTCGCTCTTGCCACCCTCTTTGACTTTGAAAAGCCATCTTATGCCGTGGAGGCACAGGAGTATCATATTCTATCGCACGTGGCAATGCACTTTACTTCTCCATGCACGGAAACGAGTGTCCATACTCTCATCGCACTGGTCTGTTTCTTCCCTAAGCGAGAAATTAGCGTGCAGATGCTAAAAATCACATTAGCTGCATATCGTGCAGTACCTGGAACTGAGTGACCTAGAGATGGATTCAAGCAGGTCATATTTGTTCATTGGGTTAGCTGTAAAGCTTGGCTATAGGGTTCGTTTATCCACCTCACGTACCACAAGTCTCTTATCCATTTTCCTAGATTGGCGTCCGTACGTCTTTCAGGCTACCCGCTCGGTTTATCTGGGACTGATGGCATCCTCAAGATCTTTCTAGTGCTAGGTGGAAGCTCAGCCCTGCTGTGGTTCAAAAACGCAGTGCCGTTTTTTGGCAGACGTTTATGTTGGACACCTGGATTGTGCGCAATCCAAACTAGAGCTGTGACTTCTCACTCATGTTGTGTATTTCAGAGTTTCTACGCCGGCCGCCCACCGAACGTCTCACCCGATTGGATCGATACTCCGTACCCAAATGATGATTTCGCAGTAGTTAACGATAAAGGGGGAAAGGAGATGAGTGGTATGCGTTCCTCGTTATTGTGCTTAACTGTTCTCACATATCTCCTTAGGGCACATGTGGTCGTGGCAATTTTCGCGGCTCCTGCACCACGTAATGGTCAATGCATTTGGAGCCAAAACACCCACCTACAGCACCATCCTCGAACTCGATCGGAAAATCCGCGATTTCTCTGTCCCACCTCATCTCCAGCCCCGCTGTGATAAAAACGAGACTCTCACACAAGCCGCTATTCTCGAGCAAGTCCAGACGTATTTTCTTCTCACAAATAAGGAAACTAGTAGGCCCACATTATATCTATTCTGATCTGTTCATGAAACTTATCTGCGGCGTGTTTAGCGTTGTTAAATATCCATCGACGATACTTTACACAAGCCTTGGAGGAGCAGCCCAATGACCTCCTGAAGCACAAGTACGGCCCCTCGGTCATGGCGATTTATCGCTCTGCGTGGCGAGTGATAGAAAGTCACTCGCATGCAGCTAGGAGGATTCCGCAAGTGATTGAGCGATTGAGTCTTTTCTGGTCACATGCTTTATCCGCCGCTGTGAGTAGCCCCGTTCAACTCAATAATCGAAGCGCGTGACGATGTGTCATAGATCGTCATGTGCATGATCGTTAACCGAGCGCCTCAATCAAACATAGCGTCTCCTTCATTGCGCGAGCTAGATGTCGTTTATGAAGTATTCCAAAAGTCAGCACCAACCTCAAAGCCTGCCGCTGTGCTCCTCGTAAGCACCCTCTTCATGCATTCCATGCAGACCCCTAATGCTGTGTCCAGGACTCAATAACAAAAGTTTGGAAAAAAGGCCACGATGCTGTTGATCGCCCTCTTTATGACGATCAGTCCAGCTTATCCCGCGCCGAACTCGATCGCCTTGGCGGCGGCAAAACCCATCTAATATCTAAAACGAGCCCTCGATCCAGCGCCTCGTCACCGTCGGTCCATTCCTCGCCATCAGAAGCCGAGTCAAGCGGCTCGTCTCAGCCGAGCAGACAATTCACATGGGACGGACAGGGCGTCGGGTTCGATATACACCCGCGCATCATGCAGGACATGCGCGTCTTTGACAAGTTCGAGCAATCACCGTTCACTGCGGGCGGGTCTTTTGACTCGTCCGAGTCTTTCTTCCAGGCGATGAGCGATGTGCAGTTTAGCGGGTCAAGTGTGTATGGGGCGGAGATTTATAGTGGACAGCCGCAGGTGCTGAATACGTTTCATCCGGCACATCCATATGGCGTGCCGAATGGGATACAAGAGGCGCCAGTGCTGGATGCGGCATGGCAGAGCTTTGTGGAGCAGCTGGGATTTTGAGTCTGTTATATTTGTAACTCGGTACGACTAACCTCCGCTCTATCCGTTTACTAACTTCAATCTTCTCCCTGGTGTATAGCAATATTAATGTAGTATATTAATGTTCCTGTTACTTTTAGGTATATATTACTTCGTAGAGTTACGTATATTGTCTTCCAAATTTACCGCAGATTCTACGCGCTGGAACACCTTGGATGGATTGCAAGACGGCTGCGGTGACTGTGCCGGATAAGGAAGTCGACATCACAAGGCAAGCAGGCTCAGCTTAAGCGGCTAGTACTCGGATGGCAGGATGAACTTCCGATGAAGAACTCCTTCCCTAGCCAGCACGTCGCGATCGCACTGAGGGAGATATCGAGCTACCAACCATACCTGTATTCCATCATCTACGATGGGCCATCCAGCAAGCTAACGAGAAGGGTCCGAGCTCTGCAGTGTATGCATGCGAAAATCGTGCAAGTCTTTTACCTTTGCAAGGTATGTTCTCTTCTCTGAGATTCAGCTGAATTCTCTCGGTTTCGATCAAACCCAATTCGCTAATGATTATAGTTAGAGTGGAGCAAGAAGTTCAAACCGGGAGCACATGCCAACTGTGCTGCGTCCAATAGGAATTGTGTCCGACTGTGGAGAAGTTCAAGCGCTGGGTCTGTAAATACGCATATTCATCCCACTAGCACTAGACCAACACCAGACACAACTCCATGGTCGTCAGCATGAATTTTTGCTAACACTAGTAACTCAGTAAGTCCAACCACCGCGATCCACTTGGGAAGCTCATTTACTCAGTGACTGCCAGTACTTCCGACGTGCAGTGCATATGATGTGACTCTGTGAGAGCCATCTAAATGTTTTTTTTTAGAAATGTTTAATGAGGACTAGGTTACAATCACAACCTGACATGGTGTGTGGTGCTGTATAGCTCTGTACATGTGAGTTTTAAACTGATGATGTACTAGTGTATATATAACATATGGATAACTGGCGATGCTACTCGTAGTACAACGTTGCAACCCCCAGGCATCATTTTCGCCATGGATTTCATCCTGCTGGATTCTGCTTTCCTCGTATCATCAGCGCTGGCAGGCATTTTATACGGTGGGTACCGCAATGAGTTTGCCCGCCCCATGCCCACTAAGCTAGCATTCTTCAGGCTTTTCAGTCCTTATGTTCATAGGTACCATCTGGACATTCACCTATAAACGTCGCACACGGGACGTCAATTACTCAATGGCTGCGGTTGCCACCTTGTTATTCTTACTGAGTACCACGGTCAGTTTCTCGCTACTCTCATCCGATTCCATCTGCTCAAGTCTCATTAGGACATGGTCCTAGTTATCATTGGAGTAGAAGATGAGCTGGTGAAGTATCGCCGCACTACGTTCCCAGGCGGGCCAGACGCGTTCTTCGCAGACGTTTCACAAGAAATATTTATAGCCAAAATGTGATATACACCTTGCAAACTCTTCTTGGCGACGGGGTAGTGGTGGGTTCATTTTTTATCTGCCAATGTGAACCCTTCGTGGCTTATAGAACTTGCCTTTCTGGCAAAAGATTTATCGATGTTACGTCGTTTGGCAATCTGTCTGGGTTATCATCCTACCATGCATGCTGTGGTGCGGTATTGCAGGTTAGTTTACAATATCAGGAAGTTGTGCGCTTTAACATTGTCTCGAAGCCTTTGGTTTTTGTTGGGTCTACGCACCGAGGAGTCCCCCCCCAGGCTCAAGTAGCGGCTTCGATCAGACTCTCGTTAATAGCGAGTTTTTTTGGATCACGGCATTCCTTGCCTTAACGCTCGCAACTAATTTATTCAGTTCAGGTAAGTAAACCCCTGCGTATGGACGATGTTGAGGTCCCATACCGATCTGAATGTGTCCAGGACTAGTGGCATATCGCATTTGGATGATCGAACGCAAGGTTTCTGCAGTTCGTGTTACGAAGCACAATATTCCTATATTGCGGGTGCTTATCGATGCCGCTATTTTGTACTCCGCGGTGCTCTGCACCTTCATCATATTATACTACACCAACTGGCCTGGTGTGTTCTATATTATGGGAGACATGGTAATTACGCTGTTAATAACTTGCCTATTATCGAAAATACTGAACCTCTACCAACTAGCTCATCCCGATCATTTCGATTGCCTTCTACATGGTGTTTATTCGCATCGCAATAAGTAAACACACTCAATGTGGGGGGACAAGTGAGGCAGAACGAAGATCCACGTTGCAATTTCGTATACAGCCTTTGCAGAGTGGATCCAGGCAGAATGATAAGTCCTTCTGGCCAGCAGCCCAGAAATAGCGATATATACTACACCGCCATTGTTATCTAGCCTGGTATGTGCTGCAATCCTCCCATTTATATATTTATGACTTTCAAACTGTGGTTACCTCATTCTGAGCCCAGGAAGCGCGGTCACGTTGATTTACTGTACTTACGGTCATCATGATGAAGGTCTGATATTTATGCAGAAAATCAGCCATATGACCGCCATGAAAATTACTTTATGTGTAAACCCACTGATCAACTGACTGTCAGACATATATATCGCCCGTACGAAACGAACCTTGTGAATCAATGCATTGGAATCTTGGTCCTCACATCACCACACTATCATAATTCTGAACACTACAGCGCGATGTGTGTGACACATAATGTCTACCTAATGACAACAAATCCTCTATGCGTTGCTGATAGTTTCAAATTCGTTCAAAAAGAGTCCAGGATGAAGCATGAGGGCGGGTGGACCATAGCAGCTTCACGGCGCAGGATTAGCATTCTGTTGCGAAAGTAACGAAAGAGGTCCCAAGTAAAAGGGTAAACGCGCAACGGAATGAGAGTAGATTGGAGCTCAACTTGTGACTCAGAGGCACCCTGCAGGCAAAAAGAAACTAGCGGCCTCGTCGACGTGATAAAGCGAGAAATGACATTTTCTTTTCCACACCTAATTATTTAAATAATTATGTAATACTTTCAAGCTTCTCGGCCTTGTACAAAGTTCAACTTCAAATAATTACCTTCTAAATCTCACGTCATGTTTCGAGCTGTTTTGACTCTACATAGATCCGATAGCGACGGCGAGATGTCTGCCAGCTATTAATATCAAACACTATCCTCGGGGCGCGTTTCCTCCATACCTTCTCCAAGTTGAGTCTTCGATGAAGAGTCGCTATCCCGGGCCCGACTTGAAATTCTTGAATATCAAGCACAAAGCTCTCGTCCTGTAAGCAACCGTTTCGTTGGGTCTGAGTACTACATATAATGGATAGTAACACTTCAAGTCAAAGCTGTACAGCAAGCACGTTCAGATAACAGCTTCACTGATTCCATGAAAGGACAAGAAGCGCTGAATATAAATACCCGCCTGCCAATGGATGCTGATCTAGGATCTTCGAGATGATCATCATGCCAGTAGTTTAAGTTCTGCTAGAATTACGATATCCACGGGGCTGGACACGGGGCTGGCAAATTTGCCAGCACTCGAAGCCTTTGTACATTGCCAGGGTTTCATCTTAGCCATGACTTTTGCAAAAGGCATCCCGCTGGATAGCGCCGCAATAATGTCAACAGTGTTGGAAGGCATGTTATACGGTGAGTATCTCAATGAGTTCGTCTGTCCCATACCCATCGAGATAGCGCTCTTCAGGCTTTTCCGTCTTAATGTTTATTGGCACCATCTGGGCACTGACCTACAAACGTCACATGCGGGACGTCAATCGCCCAATCACTGCTGTGGCCGTCTTGCTGTTGGTACTGAGCACTGCGGTTAGCCTCTTGCCTTTTACATCTGATGTCGTATGCTGAAGTCCTCCAAGCACATGGTCGTAGATATTATTCGGACTGAAGAAGGACTGGTGCAGTACCGCGACACGTTCCCAGGCGGGCCAGAGGCGTTCTTCGCAGAAATCGCCCGAAAAACCTTTGTGATCAAGAACGCGATATACGTTTTGCAAACTCTACTTGGTGATGGGGTGGTGGTGGGTTCAATCATATATTTACCATTTTGAAATTGATATAGAAAGGCTTTTTGGATAAAGATTTATCGTTGTTACGTCGTTTGGCAAATTGTCTGGGTTGTCATCCTACCCAGCATGCTGTGGTTCAGTGTCGCAGGTTAGGTTTCATATACACACAGCAAGTCGCACGCTCTGACGTCATCTCGAAGTGACTGGTGTGTATTCGATCTACAGCTTTTCGCACACAACTAGTATCTCCGGGGACGTTTTCAGCCATGCGACTCGCCAATGGATATCGGCGTTTTATGCCTTGACTCTTGCGACTAATTTGTTGAGTTCAGGTAAGCGCGCTTTTGCCCGTGCGTGGTGTTGTATACCAACCTGAGTTTGTGCAGGATTACTGGCGTACCGCATCTGGAAAATCGAACGCAGCATCGTCAACAGTCGCACTATGAGGATCACCACGACGAATATACTACGTGTGGTTATGGATGCTGCTATTGTATACTCCATAGCGCTCCTCTGCACATTAATCGGTTCGGTCTGCTCGAACAATGGGTCGCTTGTTATGATAGACATGGTGATTCCACCGATAACATCATCGAAAAGTACTGACTTTTTGATCAACCAGCTCGTGCCGATCATCTCCATTGCTTTCTACATGGTGATAATTCGAATCGCAATGGGTAAAAAAACCCACAGTCATATTTTGACTGCCCGTGGAAGGTCGATCAGTGAGACGGATCGAGGGGACTTGCAGCATTATCCTATGAAGCCTTTGCAGGTACATGTATCTCCATTTACCCCCAATGACAGCGCCTCGGTGCATAGAAATGGGAATCAGGACCGGCCATCAACAGGCAAGGGTGCATCTGTGGAAGGGGCATCTTACGACGTGTAATCGGGTGAACATCATGACTTCATATGAAATTGATTGTATTTTTGTTAATAGTATCAAATGATAACTTGTAGCACAATTTCTTGAATCACTTATTGTATATATACCGTGTTGGCATTTGTTTTTTTACTTCGTTGGATGTGGAGAACAGAATGGGACTGCAAACTCAACTTACTGTGGGCAAATGAAAGTGATTGAAATCAGATTAGATGCGGTAGGAATGCAATGCATTGGTAGCTGGTATAAGCAAAAGTCGTTATGTATACACCCACTGCCCAGTGAGTGGGTCAAAATCGGTCTATAAGTAGAAACACAGCTAGCTGCTTCCTTGCTCTCCGGTATTGGTCTCGATCTGCCCTGCTGTGGGTGGCCGTCGTGATTCGGCATTCAATGAAGAAGGGGTAGAAGGAACATGGTCTAAGCGGGCACAACGAAAATGGGAGCTCGAGTCAAGCTCGAGGCGAGAAAAACATTGTGAATTGGGGTAGTGATGGCAGTACGAATGAGGCACGAAAAGCTGTGTAGGTGCGTTCTATGTTCGTTCTTGTGCTTCGAACTTACGTAGAATATGATGCAGGCATCATGCTGAGGTTATAAGTATCCTCGAGCCCTGCGATTTCTGATTGCTGCAATGACTCGTTAGACAGCGTTTCATCTCTTCTCCAAGATATGCATCATGCATCAGGAACTTATCAATGGCAGTGAATCAGGATCAATATCATGTTTCAAGCTGACACATCTGGCAGGGTTATGATTGATGGAGGAGACGGAAAAGAGGAGGAAAGAGAGTTGCGTGTCCATCATGATGAACATACATGCACACGCCACAAGACGATATTTGCGTCGAGATGACTGAATACAAGCGACCGACAGAGACACAAAACTCACCAAAATCCACGCACCTATACAAAAGTACCGAAGCAGAATTGCGAAGGATAACTTGACGCGCAGAATATTGCGAGGACGGGTGAAAGGGCTCGGACGACCGCTATCCTTGCCAGTGCATATGGCGCCCTCGGTGTAGCTAGTGGGGGACAGACAAGACCTCGACGACACATATCATGATCATAAAGCTGTTGTAAAGTGCGTTCAAATCTAAATAATTATGTGATACATTTATATTGTAAGTGTTTCAATCGCAATTATGTAATTTATTCAAAGCTCGTGTTGAAACACTTTCACCCGCTAGATTTCCGAATCAGCACTACATGTCAATTTGATATCATTTGTGTTTCAAGAGCACGGACATCTGACAGCGCCGACGAGGTGTTCGCTAGCTATAAATATTTGAATATCAAACACTATCCTCAAGGCGCGGTCTCTTTCATACCTCCAAATCGAGTCCAATGGTCATCAAGAGTTGCTAGTACTAGCCACACCGAAATGTCAACCACGAAGCTTGTCAAGTCCTGTAAGCAACTATTCCGTTGTGTCCGAGCATGTATGGGAAGTGGCACACCTTCACATTAAAGTTGTATAGCAAACACGTTCAGATAACAGCTTCAGCGGTTCAGCAACTGACCAGAAGCACTGAATATAAATATCTGCCAGACAGATGCTGATTCGGGGTTTCCAAGACCATCATGATGATAGTTTAAGCTCTGCTAGAACTACGATATACATGGGACTGCGAATTTGCCAGCGTACATCCCCAGGGAATCATTTCCGCCATGACTTTTAGAAAAGGCATCCCAATAGATAGCGCTGCAATCATGTCAACAGTGCTGGAAGGCATTTTATATGGTGAGTATCTTAACGAGTTCGTCCATCCCACACCCACCAATATAGCGCTCTTCAGGCTTTTCTGTCCTCATGTTTATTGGCACCATCTGGGCACTGACCTACAAACGTCACATGCGGGACGTCAATCGCCCAATCACTTCTGTGGCCGTCCTGCTGTACGTACTGAGTACCGCGGTTAGCTTCTTGCCATCTGCATCTGATATCATCTGTTGACGTCCCCCAAGCACATGGTCGTAGACATCATTCAGACCGAAGATGGACTAGTGAAGTACCACGGCACGTTTACAAGCGGGCCAGAGGCGTTCTTCGTAGATGTTCCCAGAAAAATATTTGTGATCAAGAATGCGATATTCATTTTGCAAACTCTACTTGGCGATGGGGTGGTGGTAGGTTCAATCTTGTATCTGCCAGTATGAAATTGATACAGAAAGGCAAAAAGATATATCGTTGCTTCGTCGTTTGGCAAACCATCTGGGTCATTATCCTACCAAGCATGTTGTGGTGCAGTGTCGCAGGTGAGATTGCGATTATACTCAGGAAATTGCATATTTAGATGACGCCTTGAAGTCACTGGTTTTTATTCGGTTTACAACTTTTTGCAAGCTGTTCAACCAACTAGCAACACCGAGAGAATTTTCTCCAAAACGACTCTGCGGTGTATCGCGGCGTTCTATACCTTGACGCTTGTAACTAATCTATTGAGTTCAGGTAAGTAAACTTCTACCTGAGCGCAATAATAGGGCTTCGCACTGAAGTCGTCCAGGATTGTTGGCATTCCGCATCTGGAAAATCGAACGCAGCGTCTCTACAGCCCACGCTACAAAAGTCACCACGACAGGTATATTACGCGTGATTATGGATGCAGCTACTCTGTACTCTATTTCATTGCTCTGCGCACTGATCAGTTCCCTCTGCTCGAATGATGGAGGGTTTGTCATGATAGGCATAGTGAATTCGCATATAACACATCATCGAAAATTACTGACCTTCGATCGATTAGCTCACGTCCATCATCTCAATTGCCTTCTACATGGTGATTATTCGAATCGCGATGGGTAAAAATACTCACAGTCACACTTTGACTGTCCGTGGAGGGTCGACGGGTCAAGGAAGCTTGCAGCATTATCCTCTGAAGCCTTTGCAGGTACATATATCTCAATTTACGCACACTGACAGTGCTTCGGTGTACAGGGGTGGGGATCTGGACCGAGCATCGACAGGCGGGAGGGCGTCTGTGGAAGGGGCAACTTGCGACGTGTGATTGGGTGAACATGACGATTTCATTGACTGTATTTTTGTTAATAGTATCAGGTGATAACTCGTAGTGTGATTTTCTTGAATAACTCATTGTATATGCCGCATTGGCTTCTTTTTTTGCTGGATATGGAGAATAGAACTAGACTACAAACTCGACTTACTGTGGGCATTCAAATCATATCAGATGCGGTAGGGATGCAACGTGATGTATTAGTAGCTGGTATAGCAGGAGTTGCTCTATACCCACTGCCCAGAGTGGGTTAACAATTAAAATCAGTCTATAAGCAGAAACACAGCTGACTGCTTCAATACTCTCCGGTATTGGTCTCGATCTGCCCTGCTCGGGATGGCTGTCGTGATCCGGATTCAATGAAGCGTATCCAGTTGTCGTTTTTTAAGGGAGCACCTGCTGCAGCGTTCGGCTGCAAATGGATGCATGAGACCTGAAATACAGATAAAAAAGACCGCATACCTCTCCATCTTCCACAAGAGGGACGTCGATGACACATAATTTGTTCGGACGGGCCACCGAATTGATAGGTGGTGTAGAAGGTCGCGTAAAGGATTGGATGAAGCGATGAGATGGCGGGACTCGAAGGCCCACAGCTTGATCATGATGGTGTTGTCGATAGAACCACTGGCGAGAAGCACAATCAGAAGAGAGTGCCAGACCACAGGCGGAAGTTCAAGCGTATACAAAGTATCTGAATCGTTCGCACTCTAAGGAGTGATCAACTAAGCAAACAGAAATACGCCTTACATTCTGTAAAAATACACTATGCATATAGGCAGATTCTAATTAGCAAGGTGTCCGCGATGTGCTCGTCACAATACCATTCGAAAAGTCAATCTAAAAGCAGAAACACAACCGGCTGCTTCCATGCTCCCCTGCATTGGTCTTGACCTGCCCCGCTGTGGTCTGCTGTTGTGAATCTGGATTAGGCGAAGGAGGAGTAGAAACATGATCTTCATCAGGTATCCATTCATCGTCGTTTCTGCGTGGAGCACCCGCTGCAGCGTTCCGCTGTTAATTGATATATGAGCGCTGGAAAGCGAAAAAAGTGGGCCGCGCATACCTCTTTACCCTGTGCAAGTGGAACGTCGACAATAGCTGGTGATGCATGGTCTGTCTGAAGGGGCCGCCAGGATGATAGACGAGATTTGAAGGTCGTGGAAGCAGGGGCAGAGGATTGGGTGATCGGTGGAGCCGATGTAATTCGAAGCTAAAAAAGGTCAGTCGGATGTGTGATGATGGCGATCCCAACTCACATTCTCATGGGGATTTACAAGTGGACGAGGCAAAGGCGCTGTGGCAGGGAACTGCAAGGAGACCATCAAGTCAATTGCAAAGAAAACAGATAAAAGGAACATACGTCCAGGGGATTTCGAGGTTCATTAGTGCGAACGGGACGAACTGCGTCCGTACGAGAAGAATGGAGGAGTTTGCGTAGAAAGCCAAGGAAAACGGGTTGCGGGGGGTCGATTGTGGCTGTTAGTGGGCGGGGGGCGGGAGATATGACTGATATTGGTGGTTTACGGCGCACGGCATGACGTGTTGCGTCAGACTGTAATAGAGAATGGAGTGGTGTAGATAAGTAAAAAAGCAGGATCACATACGTTGAGTAGCTTAGCAAGGTCTCTGCTTGTCTGCAAGACATTTCAGCAACCAAATGACGTCGATGAACGGGTGAATACACACCCCTTTTGCAAGGCCGACGCTAGCGAGGACATTGGCTGGAATGTTGCATATGTAGATCTTGGTCTCATCCCGGGATGTGTAAGCCAGTTGACATGAGTCGGGTGAGAGTACAAGGAAATCGGGAGCTTGGACGTCGAAGGAGGCGAGGAGCTGGCGGGACTTGAAGGACCAGAGTTTAATGGTGTTGTCATCGGAAGCACTGGCGAGAAGAACACAATCAAATGAGAGTGCTAGGCCCCAGATGGTATCGGTGTGGCCTTTGAAAGGAGCTCCGACAGTCTTGAGCGTCGACGCGTGAAACTCATAGATCGTCGTGCATGGGCCATCGACCGTGAAGTTGAATGCGGCTACGATGGAGTTGTCCAAAATACCCGCGAAGATGCGGACGAATAGTTGACAGTATTTGTGTCTCTGCTGACATCCAATTTCTGTGCTTGGACATCCAACACCTGAAGGCTTTGGATCCCCCATCGTGACATTACCGCTAGCTTCCGAGAGTCTTCCGAGAATCGAACTGCGCCCACATATTCATCACTGCATTTGAATGCAGCCACGACTTCGCCTGTGTCCAAGCTCCATATACCCACTACCCCAACTTGTGATCCACCCGCTACCAGCTTGCTGTCCGGGGAGATATCAATGCAGCTGATCCAAGCAGAGGCACGACCTTGTGTTCTCACAATCCCCGTCTCAACCTCACAGATTTTGAGACGACAATCTGCAGTGACAACCCATCGACCATCCCTTGATACCCCAGCTGCTCCTGTATCAGCATCGTCGCAAACCTCCCGAGCCTCCTTGATCTCCTTGCCCACCCGCAGGTCCCATCGCCGAATGGTCTTATCGCGTGATCCGCTGATCATTTGCTTGCCGTTGGGAAAGTAGGAAATGTATGAAATGCTCTTGTACTCTCGACGACTCGGATGCCAGGAGATAACATATGGTTTATGTCCCTCCAAGGTCATCACTGGTGTCAGAACCGATTTGTTTGCTGCTATACCGGGCTGTTTCGAGCTGGAGGCCATGATAGTTGTATCCTCCAGACAGGTTGGCAAGTATTACTATCAGACTCTGGACGTGTTCGGTGAGTTGTCCTCGTATGCTCTAGGCCTGGAGTTAGCAAGTGATTTTCACGTCTCGAGAGCCGCTGCACTTTCCCTTGTTAGGCCAATCGTCAGTTCAAATCAGCGCAGGATCCTCAGATCTTAGGGTATTCACCTTACCGGAATGCTAGCAAGGACGAGGAATGACACCCTGGTTGATGGGCATACTATGGGTGCGCCTACTACCGTGACCTCTCCTCTTCTTCATGGCTGTGCTGTACAGCATGTTCTTTTTTTATCCACCTATCAAACCTACCTATCCTTCCACTGCGCAGGAATATACATGATGACATGGAGAGTGCGGTAGAAATCTGATCAGTCTGTTTTGCTGTCACCCTCAAACGGTAACAAATACTTGGTTCAAATCTTTGGTTCACACCTCAATTCGTGTATTCACCGTTAATCGCAATGGCTGGGCCAAGGGTGGATCGTGGGCTCATCATACCCACCACAGATGATGCCATTCTTCAAGTTAAATGCACTGCAATAGGCCTTACATCGATATTACGGACACGGATATTACGTTCGAGTGAATAGCGGCGATGTCGAGTGAAATTGAATTCGAACTCGTTCGAGAGACGATGTGCTTTGCCTGCAAGCTAGGCAACTTTTTGATTGAGCTGGGGCACAAGTATAGTTGTTCGCACTCTCAGGAGTGATCAACTAAGCAAACAGAAATACACCGCAATATGCCTTACATTCTGTAAAAATACACTATGCATACAATCATATCCCAAGCAAGGTGTCCGCAACGTGCTCGTCATAGCCTAGTACCATTCGCAAAGCCAATCTAAAAGCAAAAACACGACCGGCTGCTTCCATGCCCCCCTGCATTGGTCTTGACCTGCCCCACTGTGGTCTGCTGTTGTGAATCTGGATTAGGAGAAGGAGAAGGAGTAGAAACGTGATCTTCATCAGGTATCCATTCATCGTTTTTGCGTGGAGCACCCGCTGCAGCGTTCCGCTGAAAATTGATATATGAGCGCTGGAAAGCAAAAAAAGTGGGCCGCGCATACCTCTTGAGCCTGCGCGAGAGGAACGTCGACGATAGCTGGCGATGCGTGATCTGTCTGAAGGGGTCGCCAGGTTGACAGGCGGTGTAAATTGGATTTGAAAGATGTGGAAGTAGATGCAGTAGATTGGGTGGTCAGTGGAGCCGGTGTAATTTGAAGCTAAAAAAATGTCAGTCGGATGTGTGATGATGGAAGTCCCAACTCACATTCTCATGGGGATTTACAAGTGGACGAGGCAAAGGCGCTGTGGCAGGGAACTACAAGGGGACTGTCGAGTCAATTGCAAAGAAAACAGATAAAAGGAACATACGTCCAGGAGATTACGAGGCTCATTGGTGCGAATGGGACGAACTGCGTCCGTATGAGAAGAATGGAGGAATTTGCGTAGAAAGCTGAGGAAAACGGGTTGTGGGGAGTCGATCGTGGCTGTTAGCGGGCGGGGGACGGGAGATATGACTGATATTGGTGGTTTACGGCGCACGGCATGACGTGTTGCGTCACACTGTGATGAAGAATGAAGTGGTGTAGATGAGTAAAAGAGCAGGATCACATACGTTGAGTAGCTTAGCGAGGTCTCTGCTTGTCTGCAAGAGGTTTCAGCACCTGAATGATGTCGATGAACAGGTGAATACATACCTCTTTTGCAAGACCAATGCTAGCGAGGATGTTGGCTGGAATGTCGCACACGTAGATCTTTGTATATCTTCCAAGGCCGTGTAAGCCAGTTGGCATGAGTCAGGTGAGAGGATAAGAGAATCGGGAGCTCATACGTCGAACGAGGCGAGGAGCTGGCGGGACTCGAAGGACCAGAGCTTGATGGTTTTATCGTCAGAAGCACTGGCGAGAAGAACACAATCAGATGAGAGTGCTAGACCCCAGATGATATCAGTGTGCCCTTTGAAAGGATCTCCGACAGGCTCGAGCTCCGTCGATGTGTCCAACTCATAGATTCTCGTGGCGGGGTCATCCGATGTGAAGTTGAATACGGATACTATGGCTTTGTGTTTCGTTGTCCAAAATATTGGTGAATATATCCCAGAAAGTGAATCTCTAGTGACAACCAATTTCTGTGCTTGGACGACCCACACCTGGAGACACTTCCAATCTGATAACACCGCCAGCTTCCGAGAGTCTGCCGAGAATCGAAGTGCGTTCACAGGATGATCACGTGTACATTTGAATGGACCAGCCACGAGCCTGCCCGTGTCCAAGTTCCATATCCACGCTGACCCAAACATCGACGCACCCGCTAGCAGCGTGCTGTCCATGGAGATATCGATACAGGTGATCCCATTGCCTTCATGAAATGTTCTCACCATCTCCGTCTCAACCTCGCTGACCTTGAGCTTCCCACCACCAGTGACAACCCATCGACCATCCCTTGATACCCCCACTGCTCTTGTACAATTTTCGCAAACCTCCCGAGCCTCCTTTATCTCCTTACCCTCCCGCAGGTCCCATCGCCGAATCGTGTTATCGTCTGATCTGCTGATCATTTGCTTGCCGTCGGGAAAATAGGAAATGCGCAAAACAGCTTTGCGCTCGTGATTACCGGACCAAAAATATGGTTCATGTCCCTGCAAGGTCATCACCGGTGTCAGGATCGATTTCTTTGCTGCTATACCGGGCCGTTTCGAGCTGGAAGCCATGACAGTAGTATCCACCAGACAGGTCGGCAAGTATGTCGGTAATAGGGTATGTCCGGTGAATTGTCCTCGTACGTTGCCAAGCGATTTCAAAGTCTCGAGAGCCGCTGCACTTTCCTTGCTTAGGTAAATCGTCAGCGCAGGATGCTCAGATGGTGTATTCACGTCACCAGAATGCTAGCAAGGACGAAGAACGATCAACCTTGGCGCGCCTACTACCGTGTCCTCTTTTATGTCTCCCCTTCATGGCTGTGTTGTAAAGCGTGTTCTTTTTTTATCATTCCTATCCCACCGTGCAAGAATACAGCTAGATGATATCATTGAGAGCGCGGTAGAAATCTGATAAGTCTATTTTCCTCACCCTCAAACGGTAGCAAATACTTGGTTCATATTCTCTTCGGTTCATACCTCAATTCGATGCCTTACATTCTGCAGAAATACGTTCACGAGCGAATTTTGACAAAGCAATACATCAAGCACGTATGTAATGCACCGTGCTCGAGTTAATAGGAAGGAACCAATCATTCACGATGACCTGCATAAAAAATGGACGGACTCGTGATCCCTAAGCATCGGAGATGTAACGATGATTGTTCCGCAGGTCATGATCATAACCAGTACTAGAATCGATGTGTTCACTGCTGAGCTGGGTTGAGCTGGATCCAGCCATGTCAATTTTATATACCAGACACCAGCAGTTCGACAAATATGCCGGTTATTGGATATGGATACGGATATTATGTTCGAGAGACGATGTACTCTGCCTACAAGCTAAGCAACATTTTGATTGAGCTGGGGCACAAGTATCCGAGTCATTCGCACTCCGAGTCTAAGGAGTGATCAACTAAACCACTAGCAAACGGAAATACCCTTACATTCTGTAAATATACACTATGCATACAATCAGATCCCAACTAGCAAGGAGTCCGCAATGTGCTCGTCACAGTACCATTCGTAAAGTCAATCTAAAAGCAAAAACACAACCGGCTGCTTCCGTGCTCCCCTGCATTGGTCTTGACCTGCCCGAGATTTCAGCACCCGAATTATGTCGATGAACAGGTAAATACACACCTTTTTTGCAAGACCAATGCTAGCGAGGATATTGGCTGGAATGTTGCATACGTAGATCTTGGTCTCATCCCGGGACGTGTAAGCCAGTTGGCATGTGTCAGGTGAGAGTATAAGGGAAAAAGGAGATTGGACGTCGAAGGAGGCGAGGAGCTGGCGAGACTCGAAGGACCAGAGCTTGATGGTGTTATCGTTGGAAGCACTGGCGAGAAGAGCGCAATCAGATGAGAGTGCTAGACCCCAGATGATCCTGGTGTGCCCTTGGAAAGGATCTCCGACAGGCTCGAGCGTCGACGCGTCCAACTCATAGATTGTCGTGGCAGGGTCATCCGATGTGAAGATGAATACGGTTACTATGGATTTGTCTTTCGTTGTCCAAAATATTGGTGTCATTAATAACCCACAAAATGACTCTCTAGTGACAACCAATTTCTGTGCTTGGATGTCCCACACCTGGAGACACTTCCATTCTGATACCACCGCCAGCTTTCGAGAGTCTGCCGAGAATCGAAGTGCGTCCACAGAATTATCACTGCATTTGAATGGACCAGCCACGAGCTTGCCCGTGTCCAAGTTCCATATCGACACTGACCCATCAATCGACGCACCCGCTAGCAGTGTGCTGTCCTTGGAGATCTCGATGCAGGTGATCCCAATATTAAAACCTTGAAATGTTCTCACGATCCCCATCTCAACCTCACTGACTTTGAGCTCGATACCAGCAGTGACAACCCATCGGCCATCCCTTGATACCCCCACTGCTTGTATACCATCGCATACCTCCCGAGCCTCCTTGATCTCCTTACCCTCCCGCAGGTCCCATCGCCGAATCGTCTTACCAAGCGATTTCAAAGTCTCGAGAGCAGCTGCACTTTCCCTGGTCAGGCAAATCGTCAGCTTGTCAGCGCAGGATGCTCAGATGGTGTATTCACCTCACCAGACTGCTAGCAAGGACGAAGAACGATCAACCTTGGCGTGCCTACCACCGTGTCCTCTTTTATGTCTCCCCTTCATGGCTGTGTTGTACAGCATGTTCTTTTTTTATCATCCCTATCCCACCGTGCAAGAATACAGCTAAGTAGATGATATCGTTGAGAGCGCGGTAGAAATCTGATCAGTCTATTTTGCTGCCACCCTCAAACGGTAGCAAATACTTGGTTCAAATTCTCTTCGGTTCATACCTCAATTCGATGCCTTACATTCTGTAGAAATACGTTCACGAGCGAATTTTGACAAAGCAACACATCAAACACGTATGTAATGCACCGTGCTCGAGTTAATAGGAAGGACTCGGAACCAATCATTCACCATGACCATAGGAAATGGACAAACTCGTGGTTGCTAAAGCAGAGATGGAACGATGATTGTTTGATCAAGATCAAGATCATAACCGGTACTAGAATCGATGTGTTTGCTGCTGGGCTGGGTTGAGCTGGATCCAGCCATGTCAATTTTATATACCAGACACTATCAGTTCGACAAGTATGTTGGTTATTTGGATACGGATACGGATATTATGTTCGAGTGAATGGCGGCGATGTCGAGTGAAATTCAATTTGAACTCGTTCGAGAGACGATGTGCTCTGCCTACAAGCTAAGCAACATTTTGATTGAGCTGGGGCACAAGTATCCGAGTCGTTCGCACTCCGAGTCTAAGGAGTGATCAACTAAACCGCTGGCGAACGAAAATATGCCTTACATTCTGTAAAAATACACTATGCATATAGGCAGATTCTAATTAGCAAGGTGTCCGCGATCCGCTCGTCACAGTACCGTTCGCAAAGTCAATCTAAAAGCAAAAACATGACCGGCTGCTTCCATGCTCCCCTGCATTGGTCTTGATCTGCCCTGCTGTGGTCTGCTGTTGTGAATCTGGATTAGGCGAAGGAGGAGTAGAAACGTGATCTTCGTCAGGTATCCATTCATCGTCGTTTCTGCGTGGAGCACCCGCTGCAGCGTTCCGCTGCAAATTGATATATGAGCGCTGGAAAGCGAAAAAAGTGGGCCACGCCTACCTCTTTAGCCTGCGCGAGAGGAACGTCGACAATAGCTGGCGATGCATGGTCTGTCTGAAGGGGCCACCAGGATGATAGACGGGATTTGAAGGTTGTGGAAGCAGGGGCAGATGATTGGGTGGTCGGTGGAGCCGGTGTAATGAGAAGCTAAAAGAAATGTCAGTCGGATGTGTGATGATGGAAGTCCCAACTCACATTCTCGTGGGGATTTACAAGTGGACGAGGCAAAGGCGCTGTAGCAGGGAACTGCAAGGGGACCATCAAGTCAATTGCAAAGAAACCGGATAAAAGGAACATACGTCCAGGGGATTACGAGGTTCATTAGTGCGAATAAGACGAACTGCGTCCGTACGAGAAGGATGGAGCAGTTTGCGTAGAAAGCCAAGGAAAACAGGTTGTGGGGGGTGGATTGTGGCTGTTAGCGGGCGGGGGACGGGAGATATGACCGATATTGGTGGTTTACGGCGCACGGCATGACGTGTTGCGTCACACTGTGATGAAGAATGAAGTGGTGTAGATGAGTAAAAGAGCAGGATCACATACGTTGAGTAGCTTAGCGAGGTCTCTGCTTGTCTGCAAGAGGTTTCAGCACCTGAATGATGTCGATGAACAGGTGAATACATACCTCTTTTGCAAGACCAATGCTAGCGAGGATGTTGGCTGGAATGTCGCATACATAGATCTTGGTCTCAACCCGGGTCGTGTAAGCCAGTTGGCATGTGTCAGGTGAAAGGATAAGGGACCTAGGACCGACTTGGACGTCGAACGAGGCGAGGAGCTGGCGGGACTTGAAGGACCAGAGCTTGATGGTGTGGTCGTCGGAAGCACTGGCGAGAAGAACGCAATCAAATGAGAGTGCTAGGTCACAGATGAAGCCGGTAGGCCCTTTGAAGGGATCTCCGACAGGCTTGAGCGTCGACGCATCCAACTCGCAGATTGTCCTGGTGGGATCATCCGGTGTGAACTTGAGTGTGGTTACTATGGATTTGTCTTTCGTTGTCCAAAATATTGGTGAAAATATCCAAGAAAACATTTCTGTAGTGACAGCCAATTTCTGTGCTTGGATGTCCCACACCTGGAGACACTTCTGACCTGATAACACCGCCAGCTTTCGAGAGTCTGCCGAGAATCGAAGTGCCTTCACATAAGTATCACCATATTTGAATGGACCAGCCACGAGTTCGCCTGTATCCAAGTTCCATATCCGCGCTGTCCCATCGTATGACCCACCCGCTAGCAGCGTGCTGTCCATGGAGATGTCAATGCGGTCGGTCCAATTGCCTTCATGAAATGTTCTCACGATCCCTGTCTCAACCTCACTGACTTTGAGCTTCCCACTAACAGCAGTGACAACCCATCGACCATCCCTTGATACCCCCACTGCTTGTATACCATCGCAAACATCCCGAGCCTCCTTTATCTCCTTACCCTCCCGCAGGTCCCATCGCCGAATCGTCTTATCACCTGATCCACTGATCATTTGCTTGCCGTCGGGAAAATAGGAAATGCATGAAACACGTTTGACCTCATGATCACCATGAACATTCAGAAAGGACACAATATATGGTTCATGTCCCTCCAAGGTCACCACCGGTGCCAGAATTGATTTCTTTGCTGCTTTACCGGGCAGTTTCGAGGTGGAAGCCATGACAGTAGTATCCACCAGACAGGTTGGCAAGTATGACGATTATAGGGTATGTTCGGTGAATTGTCCTCGTACGTTGCCAAGCGATTTCAAAGTCTCGAGAGCCGCTGCGCTTTCCCTGGTTAGGCAAATTGTCAGCTCATCAGCGCAGGATGCTCAGATGGTGTATTCACGTCACCAGAATGCTAGCAAGGACGAGGAATGATACCCTGGCACGCCTACTACCATGACCTCTTTTATGTCTCCCTTCATGGCTGTGTTATACAGCATGTTCTTTTTTTATCATTACTATCTCGAAATCTGATCATTCTATTTTGCTATCACCATACTTGGCTTCGGTTCACACCTCAATTCGATGCCATTCACAATGTACTGCAAGATACCTTATATACATTCTGTAGAAAATATACGTTCACGAGCAAATTTTGACAAAGCAACACATCAAACACGTATGTAATGCACCGTGCTCGAGTTAATAGGAAGGAACCAATCATTCACGATGACCTGCACAAAACCTGCATCGAAAGAACAAAGTATCAGATCAAGATCTCGCATCGACACGATAAGCGCTTACCATCATCAGCGTCGATTCAGCGAACATCGCATCATTCTCCAATTCGCCCATCTCAGAATCGTCCGCGTCTTCGTCCACTGCAGAATCCTCTTCATCATCATTCTTGTCCCCCTCGTCCTCGTCTTCTTCCTCTTCCTGCGATTCGACCAGCGGGGGCGGACCAGCTTCCTCAGCGTTAATGGGAGAAGGCGGATCAGGAGCTCCTTCTTCCCCAATCTCATCATCACTAGACCCAATAAGCTCAAGCCCAGGTAGATAATCACTCTGCCCCTCCACGCCAACAGCCGGGACAGCTTGAGCAGGCGCATGCTGAGGTTGAGGTTGAGGCGACGGCACAATCTGAATAGGCACCTGAACATGCCCGTGCTGAGGCGGAGGCGGGATCACCATCATCCGTCGTGTAGGCTCAGAGGGCCTGCTTTGCTCTGAAGATGGGCACCAGTTGAAAAAGAGGCCAGTGTCTGTCATTTGCAGACATGAGATGAAGGATAGGTGTCGGCTGTGGTCGTATTTTGCCACGCGGCAGACGGATACGCCAGGGCGGGGAGGTACCTCCGTAGTTAACTTGCTGGTTTCAGGGTCTAGGGATACGATAAACAGACTCTTGCGCTGGGATGGATTTAGCGCTGATAAACCGCGTAATCGTCTACGTGAGCCTGTTTTGTCGGAACGGTTCAGGATGGGGTGGACAGGCATATCAGGCGACTTACGGTTGTCCAAAGCACGCGATCAGTATTATAATCGGCCACGGAGAGGCCTCCATAGTGGCGTGTGGTCATCACTAAATTTTCCTTCTGGTCGACCTTCATGCGATGCACGAATTTGCCGGTGGAATTCAGCTCTCTCGCGACAGATGGAGCCTGGCCTCGCCAACCCCTCTCGATCTGCAATCGTCTTTGACCTAGCAGAGATGGTCAAAAGGTATCAGCTGCACGTGGAGAAGCACAGACAGAGTTGCGACCAGTCTATTTTATTTGTGTCTAGGTTTTGACCAGAGGAATCAGCCTGAAGATCGGCATGGAGAATAATACTCTCCGGTATTGGCCTTGATCTGCCCTACTGGGGATGGTGATCCGGAATTCGATGAAGCTTATCCAGTTGTCGTCTTTTAAGGGAGCACCCGCTGCAACGTTCGGCTGTGAATGGATGCATGAGACCTGAAATACAGATAAAAAAAGACCGCATACCTCTCCATCTTCCACAAGAGGGACGTCGACGACACATAATTTGTTCGGACGGGCCGCCGAATTGATAGGTGGTGTAGAAGGTCGCAGAAATAGCGGTAGAGGATTGGATGGTGGGTAGTGTCGTTAAGGCCGCGCAAGCCAGTTGGTGAATCAGGTGAGATGATTAGGCAGTCAGGAGCTTAGACGTCGAATGGAGCGATGAGATGGTGGGACTCGAAGGCCCACAGCTTGATCATGATGGTATTATCGATAGAACCGCTGACGAGAAGCACAGTCAAAAGAATATTTGCCAGACCATGGACGACATGAGTGTGTCCCTTGAAGGGCGCTCTGACAGTCTCCTGCGTCGACGCATCAAACTTGTAGATCGTCGTGGGCAGGCTCGTGGCGTGGTCATCCATGAAACCGAATGCAGCTACGCATGTCATCACCATCCCATCTCAACCTAGCAGGCTTTAAAGCTGCACCAGCAATGATAACCCATCAGCCATCGCCACCCCTTCTATATCATTCTCACACACATCTCAAACCTCTTAGGTCTCCTCACCCTCCTGCAGGTCCCATCGCCGAGCGGTCTTGTCGTTTTGTCCACCGGTCATTTTCTCGCCGTCGGGAAACCAGGAAATGGATGAACTCGTGGTCGCTAAGCAGAGATGGAACGATAACTAGTTCGTAGCCCTCCAGAGTCCAAGCTCATGACCACGACCAGTGTCAGGATCGATGTGTTTGCTGCTGCACTGTGCTGGATCGAGCTGGAAGCCATATCGGTTGTATTCGCCACACACTGGCAGTTTGGCAAGTATGCCAGTTATTTGTTGGTTATTTGGATATGGATATGTTCGGCTGAATGGACGTATGCATGAGTGAGATTCAAGCTGAACTCGTTCGAGAGATGATGTGCTCTGTCTGCAAGGTAAACCGATTTCAGTGGCATCAGTTCAGTCACAGAATCGTCAGTGCAGAATGTCACCCTGAGAATGCTAGCAAAGACGAAGAGCGATCACGATTCACCTGAGCATGGGCACGTCCTAAAGCCTTTTCTTTGGATGCCCTTGCGCGAGCACGTCCAACATCCCTTTCCGGCTCGTCGATGAAATTCCTGTATTGAAGCGCCAGCCAGCCGGTTGTACTTGTAAGTTACATACGAGTAACTCGTATACAAAGTTGATACGAAGTATCTGAGTCGTTCGCACTCTAAGGAGTGGTAGTGATCAACCAAGCAAACAGAAATACACTGCGATATGCCTTACATTCTGTAAAATTACACTATGCATACAATCAGATCCTAATTAGCAAGGTGTCCGTGATCCGCTCGTCACAATACCATTCGAAAAGTCAATCTAAAAGCAGAAACACGACCTGCTGCTTCCATGCTCCCCTGCATTGGTCTTGACCTGCCCTGCTGTGGTCTGCTGTCGTGAATCTGGATTAGGCGAAGGAGGAGTAGAAACGTGATCTTCATCAGGTATCCATTCATCGTCGTTTCTGCGTGGAGCACCCGCTGCAGCGTTCCGCTGCAAATTGATATATGAGCGCTGGAAAGCGAAAAAAAGTGGGCCGCGCATACCTCTTTAGCCTGCGCGAGTGGAACGTCGACGATAGCTGGCGGTGCGTAATCTGTCTGAAGGGGCCACCAGGTTGATAGACGGGATTTGAAGGTTGTGGAAGCAGGGGCAGATGATTGGGTGGTCGGTGGAGCCGGTGTAATGAGAAGCTAAAAGAAATGTCAGTCGGATGTGTGATGATGGAAGTCCCAACTCACATTCTCATGGGGATTTACAAGTGGACGAGGCAAAGGCGCTGTGGCAGGGAACTGCACGGGGACCGTCGAGTCAATTGCAAAGAAACCGGATAAAAGGAACATACGTCCAGGGGATTACGAGGTTCATTAGTGCGAATGGGACGAACTGCGTCCGTACGAGAAGAATGGAGGAGTTTGCGTAGAAAGCCAAGGAAAACGGGTTGCGGGGGGTCGATTGTGGCTGTTAGTGGGCGGGGGGCAGGAGATATGACTGATATTGGTGGTCTACGTCGCACAGCATGACGTGTTGCATCAGACTGTGACAGAGAATGAATTGGTGTAGATGAGTAAAAGAGCAGGATCACATACATTGAGTAGCTTAGCAATGTCTCTGCTTGTCTGCAGGAGATTTCAGCACCTGAATGATGTCGATAAACGGGCAAATACACACCTCTTTTGGAAGACCAATGCTAGCGAGGATATTGGCTGGAATGTTGCATACGTAGATCTTGGTCTCATCCCGGGACGCGTAAGCCAGTTGGCATGTGTCAGGTGAGAGTATAAGGGAAAAAGGAGATTGGACGTCGAAGGAGGCGAGGAGCTGGCGAGACTCGAAGGACCAGAGCTTGATGGTGTTATCGTTGGAAGCACTGGCGAGAAGAGCGCAATCAGATGAGAGTGCTAGACCCCAGATGATCCTGGTGTGCCCTTGGAAAGGATCTCCGACAGGCTCGAGCGTCGACGCGTCCAACTCATAGATTGTCGTGGCAGGGTCATCCGATGTGAAGATGAATACGGTTACTATGGATTTGTCTTTCGTTGTCCAAAATATTGGTGTCATTAATAACCCAGAAAATGATTCTCTAGTGACAACCAATTTCTGTGCTTGGATGTCCCACACCTGGAGACACTTCCATTCTGATACCACCGCCAGCTTTCGAGAGTCTGCCGAGAATCGAAGTGCGTCCACAGAATTATCACTGCATTTGAATGGACCAGCCACGAGCTTGCCCGTGTCCAAGTTCCATATCGACACTGACCCATCAATCGACGCACCCGCTAGCAGTGTGCTGTCCTTGGAGATCTCGATGCAGGTGATCCCAATATTAAAACCTTGAAATGTTCTCACGATCCCCATCTCAACCTCACTGACTTTGAGCTCGATACCAGCAGTGACAACCCATCGGCCATCCCTTGATACCCCCACTGCTTGTATACCATCGCATACCTCCCGAGCCTCCTTGATCTCCTTACCCTCCCGCAGGTCCCATCGCCGAATCGTCTTATCACCTGATCCGCTGATCATTTGCTTGCCATCGGGAAAATAGGAAATGCATGAAACGCCTTTGACCTCACGATCATCTTCATCCGGCACGGATATAATGAATGATTCATGTCCCTCCAAGGTCATCACCGATGCCAGAATCGATTTCTTTGCTGCTTTATTGGGCCGTTTCGAGCTGGAAGCCATGATAGTAGTATCCACCAGAGAGGTTGGCAAGTATGTCGATTATAGGGTATGTTCGGTGAATTGTCCTCGTACGTTGCCAAGTAGTCTCAAAGTCTCGAGAGCCGCTGCACCTTCCCTGGTCAGGCAAATCGTCAGCTCATCAGCGCAGGATGCTCAGATGGTATTCACGTCACCAGAATGCTAGCAAGGACGAGGAACGATACCTTGGCGCGCCTACTACCGTGTCCTCTTTTATGTCTCCCCTTCATGGCTGTGTTCTACAGCATGTTCTTTTTTTATCATCCCTATCTCGAAATCTGATCATTCTATTCTGCTATCACCATACTTGGCTTCGGTTCACACCTCAATTCGATGCCATTCACAATGTACTGCAAGATACCTTACATTCTGTACAAATACTACGTTCGCGAGCAAATTTTGACAAAGCAACACATCAAACACGTATGTAATGCACCGTGCTCGAGTTAATAGGAAGGAACCAATCATTCACGATGACCTGCACAAAACCTGCACCAAAAGAACAAAGTATCAGATCAAGATCTCGCATCGACACGACAAGCGCTTACCATCATCAGCGAACATCGCATCATTCTCCAATTCATCCATCTCAGAATCATCCGCGTCTTCGTCCACTACGGAATCCTCTTCATCATTCTCGTCCCCCTCTTCCTCTTCCTCGTCTTCGTCCTCTTCCTGTGTTTCGACCAGCGGGGGCGGACCAGCTTCTTCAGCGTTAATGGGAGAAGGTGGATCAGGAGCTCCTTCTTCCCCAATCTCATCATCACTAGACCCAATAAGCTCAAGCCCAGGCAGATAATCACTCTGCCCCTCCACGCCAACAGCCGGCACAGCTTGAACAGGTGCATGCTGAGCTTGAGGTTGAGGCGATGGCACAATCTGAATAGGCACCTGAACATGCCCGTGCTGAGGCGGAGGCGGGATCACCATCATGCGCCGTGTAGGCTCAGAGGGCCTGCTTTGCTCTGAAGATGGGCACCAGTTGAAAAAGAGGCCGGTGTCTGTCATTTGCAGACATGAGATGAAGGATAGATGTCGGCTGTGGTCGTATTTTGCCACGCGGCACACGGATACGCCAGGGCGGGGAGGCGCCTCCGCAGTTAACTTGCTGGTTTCAGGGTCTAGGGATACGATGAACAGACCCTTGCGCTGGGATGGACTTAGGGCTAATAAACCCGTGTGTGGGAGGGGAGACTTACAGTTGCGATTGCGGCTTTTTCGTTTGATTCTCCGAGGGCTAGATAGACGGAGATCTCTTGGGCGATGTTGTCCCGGGAGGCGTTGAAATTGAGGACGGTTGCTGTGTCGTTAAGCGTGACTTCGCGATGGATGAGTCGTTCGAAGCCCGGGATCCAAATGAAGATCCCTGATGCGGCGAGTACCGCGATGTCCTTACCCGAGGAGGATACATGGGCTGCGCACATAGTGAGTAGATGATATAGATCGATGAGTAGAACTTACCCGCAACAAAGTTGCTCTGAGACGTGGAAGAGACGTGATATGCCTCGTGAAGTCGTTGGGGCTGCAAGAGCCATGAAGGGCACGGGTCAGCGCTGTTATCTGGAAGCACATCCCAGTTGATGCACTGCAAATCTTTCATGCCCAGGTGATAGACCAAGGCACCACCGCCCCTTGCAAAAATACGTAGTTGATTGGCCCCGCAGAAGAAAGCATATTGGTCATTGACTTCAACGTAGCTGAGGGGCCCTAGCGTCCCATCTTGATTGGGCGCCTGTATGTTGCTGATCGTTTCAACAAGACGGGAAGTCGGCACGTCCCACAAATAAGCGTTATTTGCGCCAGCCGAAAGTAGCGTTGGGTACGAGAAGCGGAATGCACGGGTGAACTCGGGCATCTGGAGGAGAGCCCACGGTCTGAAATGGCCACGATTTATTGGAGAGGCATGACGCTGAGCGGCTTCGCGCGATGCTTTGATCATGGAATCGTCAGGTCTGAAGTCATCTGGGATCTCAGAGTCTTGGAAGTCGCGGGCGAGACGCCATACTTCCTTGCTATTGTCGTGACGGTTGAAGATGATGTAACCATGGTCATATTCGCAGTGAGCGTAATCGTCTACGTGAGCCTGTTTTGTCGGAACGGTTCAGGATGGGGTGGACAGGCATATCAGACGGCTTACGGTTGCCCAAAGCACGCGATCAGTATTATAATCGATCACGGAGAGGCCTCCGTGGTGGCGGGTAGTCATCACGAAATTTTCCTTCTGGTCGACCTTCATGCGATGCACGAATTTGCCGGTGGAATTCAGCTCTCTCGCGACAGATGGAGCTTGGCCTCGCCAACCCCTCTCGATCTGCAATCGTCTTTGACCTAGCAGAGATGGTCAAAAGGTATCAGCTGCACTTGGAGGAGCACAGACAGAGTTGCGACCAGTCTATTTTCTTTGTGTCTGGGTTTTGGCCAGACGAATCAGCCTGAAGATCGGCATGGAGGACGAAGCGATGTAAGATGGCTGCGTTGCGGTAGACTGCCTGGAGGTTGTTTGTGATCAGACTGTGCCATTCTCTGGACACGAGCGAGATGTTGCGGAGAGATTGTAATGAGAGATAGGATGCTATGTAGAGAGCGATCTCTGTAGGCAGTTCGTGCAGCATCGTTGATGTGGTCCAAGTCCAATACTCGCGGAGTTGTAATGACCTTATTTATACTTCCGACGAGCGATCTACTGTCTATTACTTTCTTCCCTGTTACATGATGATCAAGTCAAGCAATATGTACTGCTTGAGAGCGACAATCTCAAGCAGTGCAAGTTACTTGGACCTTGAACTTGCCTCCCAATGCTGTGCGTCAGATCACAGTGATCATGCGCTCCTTAGTCGCATCAAGTCGAGAAGAGTATCTACGCAGAACCTACTTCGCTTCCCTTATCTCAGTACGATGAACGCGCTACAATTCATTTCCGGTCGAGGCATCCAAGGCTTTACAACAGTGAATTCGCACAAACATGATGATAACCGTTGGAAGATCATCGATCATCGATGCATCATGAGCATTTCCGATATACGTTGAATTATTTCTAAGTCGCAGCCGTCATCTTTTCCGGTGAGATTCAACTCGAGGGACTTGATATCGATGTCGAGAAATTCCTGCTTAATCTATGGTGAAACTGCTCCTAGAACATTCAGCTTTGAAAAGTTTGCTGATTGGCCGTCTTGAGATATTCAGTGGCTGTGCAGGTTATCTCACCGACGACCGCACGTGCAAGCAGCAAAATTTTGGAGCTATCATCATACGTAACTAAATATAGTTGGTTCTAAGTTCTAGCTTTCATGTCTGCTCTGTATTTAAACGTTTCCGCCGTTGTTTAGTGACAGACCGTCATCTCGCAAAGTTACGACTTTTTCGATGGGTTACCTCTCACAACCAGCACTCAAAAATCTCAAAAAATATTCCTATAAAGGTGTAGACGAGTGGGTACTGTTCCAAGTTTTCCTTTGCTGTGACACTGAGCTTTGAGAATAAGATCCTTGGTTTCGCATTATCTCCTTACGCCATATTGGAATTGGTTCATCAAGCTCTTTCCACTGACCATCGCCCCAAATACCGTATGTTATCACCACTTAGCTCTTGGCATCTGTCAGATCAAACTTGCTCAGATAACCTTGCTTGGCCTGTGCATTGTCGCTTTTAATGTCGTCACGCTGCTATATTATGACCCGCTTTACTTGACCGAGAAAGATGGAGCAACCGGGCCTCCTCAGTGGATCTACTTCACGTGCGCGTTCTGTTCTTTGCATCAACCTCGTACCACGCTGACCCTCGAAACTTAGATGGGCGATCGGGTTGTTCATGTACCAAAGTTTCGATGCAGTAGATGGGTGGGTGGATACCTTCGAATCAGTCACCGTCAATGCTTATCCAAATGCAGCAAGCAGGCACGGAGAACGGGAATGGCCGGTCCTTTGGGAGAAATGTTTGATCATGGTCTGCATGTGCGTTTCCTGACGCGCATCGATATTTAACTTTTTTCTCTCACAGGTTGCGACGCGCTCAACACCACAGTACGTTTCCTGCACTTCAAGTTGCATTTCTGGTCTCATCCTTTGTTCTTTTCAGCTTGAGGTCGTTCTTGCGTCGCGTGCGCTCAATCTTGGCCGATCGTGGTGGACTGTTGCATCGCAAATAGCCACCCTTGCAAATTTCTACTTGACCACATGGGAAGAGTATCATACTGGTGCGTCTAGTGCCATGTACAAATCGTGTTCATCTATTGACTTGCAGTCCAGGAGTGTTGTACCTGGGTCCTTTTTCAGGTCCAGTAGAGGGTATCTTAATAATCGTGATCATCTATGTTATAACGGGAATATTTGGTAAGAGACAATTCTTCGACAAAACCTTCGATCTCACTCGCATCATAGGCCCTACTTTCTGGGACAAGAAACTCTTGACTTTCACCCGTCTAGATAGAATACCCCAAGTTGTTCAACATGTTCCTAACATTGGTCTTAACGAGTCTTTCATGGTTTTCGGTGCTTTTGCTCTGGCTTTCAATATTTTCTCAAGGTGAATGCACCAATAGTCATCGCACATACATATTAACGCCTCCTCAGCTACCGCAACGTCATCAAAGCCACCAAATCCGATGGGAAGTCGAGTCTCAAACCTCTCGTCTACCTCTTGCCCTTTGTTGTTTCAGCGACCCTCCAGATCTTTTGGTTGCTGAGCCCCTCTTACCATGACTCCGCCATCATTCACTCACCACTCTTCCTACCGTTTCTTTGTGCATGGGGCTTACAGTTTGCTCATCAAGTAGGAAGGATGATCTTGAGCCATATTACACGTGGACCGTTTCCCCTGTGGCACAGCATGTGGCTATGGAGTGTTATCGGGGTGGTCGATGCCCAGCTCCCGTTCCTATTTGACACGTGAGCATCGAGTGTCAATGCACTGGTGTCGAGGATGCTCATTCGAGAATAGACCGTCACTAATACAGTCAACGCCAAAGCGAACGGCGGTGTTCATCTACCTGACGCTTGCAGTTTCCTTCATCACCTATGCACGCTTCTGCGCGCTAGTCATTAGAGATATCACAGAGTTTCTTGGTATCGCTTGTTTTACTGTGCGCAAGAAGGATGGGGAGGGCGTGTGGAGGGAGACGCGTGATATCCAGCAGGATGGGTATGTGAAACGGCTTTGACGTGAGTGGTTAAGAATTGGGATATGGAGATATTTTTCGTCTACGCTGTAGCGCGATTGTTCGCTCTAGATTCATTGCCTCGTCTACTAAGTACCGTTGCTTGGGTATGGCTGAGTATGAAGATACTAGTACAGTAGTTCAGACACGATGAATGTTCACTATGTGATGATACAACAAGCAATGTAGGTCCGTTCCTGACTGTCATCTTTACATACATATTTCCGGTGGCTACACAGCACAGCGGGAATGAAAAGAAAAATGCGGGATAGAAGCGAGCACGAAGGTGGGTAACGATTTAATAAATAACGCATACAAACCATATACTAGTATGGTATGGGTGGGGTAGCCGTTTTATGCAGGACAGCGTTCTATAACATGTTTGATTACTAACGGAGACCCAAGTTGGCTTATATTTCCTGGTGCTCACCTTCGGGTTGGCCCATGTCGTCTCGGCATGGAGACTCTGCTGCAGCGAATGCTTCGAGTTGCCGGTCCACCTCACAGCTGAGATCCTGGGTCGTATAGGTACGCCCTTTCAAACCTCTCAGGTTCAGGACCAGGCGCTGACCGGCTACCGAAAGTAATGGAGTCGCAAACCTACATGCCAAAAAATTATCGAATGTCGAGAGTAACACGATAACCGACGCACGATTTAGCAATGAAATATTTTGGACTCTGAATCGTTTCCTGTTAGTCAGGAAGAGCAACATTCCGTTATGAATAAGGAAGACTGACGTCCGAGTATGCAGTCCTAAACATCATAAGTAAATGGAACGAGTTAAGAGTTGGGCGAGTCTCACCAGGAGGTCATGTTTAATGCATTGCTTAACATACTAACCTTTTCTTGTTGTCAGTGATGTGATACGTTTTGCAGGTTTTTCATACTCACAATGAAAAATACGATTGCTATGTAATTGTGGTTAGTTGCAGATGAAACTCTTCAGAGAGAATGCTTACCGTCTCGAACGAGTAGATGGACGAGATCAGAGGGGTAGAGACACTGAAATTCCCTAGAGTATATCCGGAGACTTCGCATTGTCAAGATAAAGAGTACTGTATCGAGAATGAAGCTTGATGGCCTTCAGCATGCACGATGAACACGGAAACAGAATATCCTCACCTTCCGCAACAGATCAACCACTAGCATTGTAATACCGTCAGCGAAATGTCCATCAAATATATGGCATTCAACTAACCGCATAATCTTTGAAGTAACGGACTATCAGGAGGCAGAAGGGATGAAATAACAATCACATACTTGGTATTGTGCTGACGCAAATATGGGTCACGTCAAGCTGCGAAAATTGAACTACCAGAGAGCAATCATTTTGCGAACAACAGAATGAAAAGGCGGTGAGGCGGCCTACTGTGATCGGTGGTCACACTGTACGTCACCATGCCCATCAGCACAAGGACATAGGACACGTAAATCCAGATGAGGATATTTGTCATGCGCTTCTGCGTTCCCCAGATGGCCCATGCACGCATGAGAACAATTACTGAGTAAAAACCTTCAACAATGGAGCTATTGTCAACAAGACGACGCACTATGAATTGACTCTGTAGACAGAACCATAAAACAAGAGGAGAACAATGCAAAGCGGTGGCAGAACTAGCATGTTCGAACACGTCACTCAATGGATGTCTACTCGTGAAACTGCAACATACCACTTGAGAACCATGCGAGAGGAGACCGGCCTCTTCCAGCTGGATGACGGTCTGCCCAATAAGGTTTCCATACCGGTTGATGAGGAACATGACTTTCACGCCCGTCCAGGGGCGGTTCCAGATGTAACAAGTCTGTAACCAAGGGCATGTTTTTAACATCATGCATGTCAGCCAACGAACTCACTTCATCTTCAAGAGTTAGAAGATAGTCATAGACAAGCAAAGTGTAGCCAATTGTAGAGAATGTTCTAGGCAATCGGGTAAGATAAGGATGACACACGATAGGTAGACTTACTTCCGCACCCAGAGGTCTTGCATAAATTCGGGGGATGGAGCCATAGGTGGATGAGCACCGAACAGTATCCCAACAGGACAAATATAACAACAACGGACTGGTGATGTCAATAGCTCGCTGCTAAGAGAGAAGAGCTGTGCTTTATAGGGTAACACAACACACCAGCATTCTGCCTTTTACTGACAGTGACAATACCGTAATAGATAGGGGGTGGAGAAGCGAAATTCGAACTTGGCGTGATGGGGCAGAACCTAAGGTGGCGAGAGCATACTTCAGTGCTCCAGTCGGCGTAATTGTCATTGATATTGTTGCCAGGGATGTACGAGGGTCGCCCTGAAGACGTTAGGACAGGGGTATCACCTTACTTACGTCGGCAACGCTCAAATTGGCGTACACTTAAACTGTGAGGTTGCATTCAGAGCGCGTCATGCCCATTGAACGAATAAATATAAGCACTGTGCATGCTCAAGGTACACAAGACAACCTGCGCAAGGAAATTCAAAGAGTAGCAGCTGAACATCATGGTGGCAATCTTGACTGCGATATCGAATGCCCTAGCGAATCTTCTTTACATTCATGCGGTATGTCGAAAGACACTGAGCTTGTAAGAGTTCATTCCTCCGATGTGACTTGCGTATGCAGCAGCTCACCTAAGGGATCTCTGTTCGCAAATGACTGTGACTCCAGAAACATCGACGAGTAGGTGCGGCTTGGATCACCAAACTAGATTTTTGCAGACAAGTTCATATCGTACTTTCTGCACTATTAAGTTGGCATCAGTATTTCACTGGCGGGCATTACGCAGGAGCATGCAACGCCTGCCACAGTGTTAGTGGGCAAGCACAAGGCATGTTCGCCGTCACCTCTCGTGTTGCACTAGCGCTGGTAGGGAGCAAGTTGAAGCCAACTTGTGTTCAAGCTCAAGACGTACCCCGAAAGTAACTCTGAGCAACGGAGTTTCCGGGTCTTGTTCGAGTCACGTCACTGCTTTGATCATATTTTTATCTTTCTATGTTCTCTAGTCGTGCCTTTTGTAGATCATATCGATTGACCGCTAACTTTCGCATTCTGATACCAAAACCCATTGGGACGCGTACAATGACGACTGAAACCTCAGATTCGCTCACTGCTGAACTTGCACAGGCAACAAGTGCACTGAACGATCTCCGACTACAAAATGCCGATGCATCCAGTATAGACGCTGCCAAGAAGAGACTTGGTGAGTTGAAGAAAACAATGGCTGCGATGAACAGCGCAGGCGGGAGTAAGGACGCCGCGAAGAAGAAGGAGCGGTTGCTCCTCAAAACCGCAAAGGTGTGTTCGAGTGTGCACCACGATCATACACCTCTGAAGGGTACTCAAGTAGGCTGCATAGGGCACGCGTGATTATGGCGCAGCGGAGATGTTTTGCCGGGAACATGTTGAGCGTATCGTCAAGGATGTGTTCACATCCTATGGCGGGAGCGCTCTCGACACACCTGTGTTCGAGCGCAAGGACGTGCTTGCCGGAAAGTACGGCGAGGACCAGAAGCTCATTTTTGACTTGATGGACCAGGGGGGCGAACAACTTGCGCTTCGGTACGATCACACTGTTCCCTTGGCACGGTATCTAGCGATGGCGGGTGCTACGGTCCAAGCGAAGATCTGGCAAGTCGGCAAGGTCTATCGGAGAGATAACCCTGTGATGTCAAAAGGCCGAATGCGCGAGTTCTCACAAGCAGTACGCGTTTTCTCACTTCTGCCTGGGGTATTTTGCATAACTTGTTGCAGGATTTGGATATTACAGGTGCATGGGACCCAATGATCCCAGATGCTGAGATTATCAGTCTACTATGCACTATCTTGACGAGATTGGATGTTGGAGAATTTACAATCAAGGTAAGTCGTTCAAATAAGGTCTGTATTTATCCTGATGCCTTTCAACCTAGCTAAATCACCGCAAAATCCTTGATGGGATCTTCGAGGTTTGCGGTGTGCCACAGGACAAGATTCGGTCGATATCCTCGGCTGTAGACAAGTTGGACAAGGTTGGTCGATAGAGATGCATTCCCGGTGCTGGTTCTAATTGCGTGTAGCTCCCCTGGCTAGAAGTGAAGAAAGAAATGACAGGAGAGAAAGGACTTTCTTCAGATGTCGCTGATAAGATCGGAGAGTATGTCAAGCACAAAGGTAGGCAACCTTGATTTCATGCAGAGATAAATATCTCATCTCTTCCGTCATACAGGTGGCCCGTCGCTGCTCGATCTTTTGAAAGCAGATGCCACTCTCATGGCAAACCCGAGCGCCAAGGAGGGCATTTCAGACATGGATATTCTCTTTACTCTCCTGCGAGCTTACAAAGTGCTCGACAAAGTAAGCTCGTTTTCCGTGAATTAGCAATGATATTCACGTATGCATAGATCTCATTCGACATGTCTCTCGCCCGTGGTCTAGACTATTACACAGGCATCATCTATGAAGCCATCGTTGAAGCATCAGCACCACCAGCTTTCGCCGCAAATGCAACAGAGTCCCCAGCCCCTTCAAAACCGAAGCCATCGAAAAAAGCCAAAGCTGATGACGGCGAAGAGGACGAACTGGACGAATCGCAGGTTGGTGTCGGGTCCATCGCTGCTGGTGGCCGGTACGACAACCTGGTTGGTATGTTCACTGCCGCTGCCGCTGCTGAAGGGAAGAAGGCACCAGGACTCCCGTGTATTGGGGTCAGCATTGGTCTTGACCGCATCTTTGCGATTGTGTGGCCGAAGTGGGTGGAGAAGGGGATGCGGAAGTAAGGAGACGATGGTGTATGTGTTGGCTGCTGGTGATGGCTTGTTGGAAGAGCGGATTGTACTCGTGCAGGAACTCAGGGAAGCAGGCATAAAGGTTAGTCGGGTTGTCGTTCTCCAATTCATGTGTTGACTCGTCTTTTCAGACCGACTTCCTCGCAAAGAAGAAGCCGAAGCTCACTGCGCAGTTCATGGCTGGTGAAAAGGATGAAGTTCCTTTTGCTGTGATTTTGGGCGGTGATGAGCTCAAGGAAGGTTTGGTGACTGTTAAAGAGCAAAAGTGGGAATTCGTGGATGGGAAGAAGACAAAGGTTCAGTCGGCAGATCAAGGCATGAAGGTGCGGCGGGACGAACTGATTAGTTGGATCAAGCAAACACCGACATATCAAGGCTGGTCGAGCGGTCGACTTATCTAGGAGGAATATTTCACCATACCCTGTAATCATTAATGCAGATCTAAGATTAGAAGCCTGGTGGCGCAACATTGTGTGCCCATGTTTGTCCTGTGAATACTTTGTCACGAGGTTTCAACTTTTCCTGCTTTCTTTTCTCAACCATCACCCTGACAATATCGACAAGGACAGCAACAATGGATGACGGTACGTTTTCAGCATCAGCTCCGGCGACGACATCCAGTTCTGCATTCAATATTTTCTTCTGTTCCGGCACATCCGCCTCGTACATACCAGCACTGTTTTTCTCATCACATTCACCAGTCTCATTCCGTTCTTGAAGTCGGAGCAGCTGGATGTCTTCACCACCAAATATCGGCTCAAGGCCGATAACGGCCTATCTAAAAAACTGATGCGCAATTCGAGTAAACCGAGCTCTCTCGACTTCTCATACGTAGTGCGCCCTCAGTAGTTCATTCGCGTGCACTATGACGCGTGCGCGCGGCACAGTATAATGGCCCATTCCTCCTCCACCATTCTACCCACCGCCATGAATCGACATTGATCTTGTTTTCACCCTTTCCGCCCATTCAGCCTGGCAATCACAAGATATTGCACCTTCTGGGATTAGCATTCCCACGCACGAGGCCAATATGAATGGAGGACCTGCTGGTAGGGAGGAGAACTGGAATGGCAATGCTCGCTCGCCTGGCAGAGATCGTGGGGGTGAACCTCCCAGGCGCTCTAGCCGCAGCAGGAGTCCCGTACGGGACGACAGAGGGTGAGTGGCGTTAGAGTTTTGTCACGTCTGATGCTGACAATATTCGTAGCCGAGGGGTGACAGCGGTGTCACAACCCTGGAAATATCTTCACGTCTCAAACTTGAGTCCCGTGTTGATACGTGACCTTGAGCAGCGTTCGCCAAAATTGGCCGTGTATGTGTCGTCCTGAGTTTTT